>JACGAQ010000488.1:0-129631 GCA_014119065.1 Orius insidiosus
AAGTTTAGCTAGTTCAATATTTTGCGCCTGGCTCGTCCAAACCTGCTTTAATTAATTTTTTACACGCCCTCGCAGAGGTCTTAAAGTTTTTTTTTGCAAAAGGACTAGGATTTCAATAGAAAATGCCAATTTTGTCTTTTAAGCCCTAAGTAAAGTAGGTGAATCGCTGGTCCGATTTCAGCCATTAACGAACTCGTCCGAGCTATTGAGATAAAAGCTCTAAATACCGGATATCGTCACCCTCACATTAAAATTGCTCCAGTTATCGTGCTAATATATACATACATATATATAAACTTGGTACATTACAATAGGTAGATTTTTGAAGAAAAGAAATCTACCTAAAAGGAGCAAAATGCGCTAAAATTTGACATTTTTGCCGTTGTCAAAAATTTATTTTATTTATTTTTTTATTTATTAAACATAGTACAATAGAGAAATTCAAATTGTACGCGTCACAAGCTTCATAAATTATCACATTTTCATTTATAATAAATTTTCAATAAAACATTTGTCATTAACAATAAACATAAAAACTATACTAAAATCAAGGGACTTAAACATAAAAAGGAAACTATCTGAGGAACATAATTTATCACAAAAGATCAGGACTAGAGCAGGTACATAACATCAAAATTTGTCGAGTTTAAAAAATTCCTCAAATAATAAAAGGCTTCTCTGAGTAATATATTTTTAATTTTAATTTTAAAATTTTCAAGTGGTAGAACGGCAATAGACTTAGGAAGCTTGTTAAAAAACTTTACACCCCATACTTTAAAATTATTGGTTCTTTGGAGCCTTGTAAAAGGGACGACCAGGTTGCCTTTTTGCCTTGTTTCGTAATTATGATCAACCATATTAAGTGAGTCAAGATTACATTTGGTATACAGCAGACACTCATAAATATAGAGAGAGGGCACGGTCAAGAAATTGTACTTTATATAAAACTGTCTACAATCATCCATGAATGCGATGCCTGCAACAACTCGTACAGCCCTACGTTGCACTGAGAATATGTCCACCATATGTGTAGAATGACCCCAGATGAGGATACCGTACCTTACTTGACTTTGAAAAAGCGATTGAAAGGAAATGGAGAGATATTCTTGGCTGATTTCACTTTTTAATCTCCTAAGAAGGTTGTCGTATGAATAGTCAAATCAACTTGAAAAATAGGGTTTCTCATTTGAAATAACAAAGTTAGGCACTGTTGGAGGCACCCAGTATATCCGAACTCATTTTAAACTGCACCATCAAATTCTTTGATTTAAACTAAAGGGGGTTCACAATTAACTTCCTTTCATAAAACCACTTTTTAACGCTCTCCTAGACGTGAGCCATTTGTTGACACCCAGTATACTAATAATAAGTTTACCACACAAAAAAAAAATCTTTAAAAATGTTTAAATAAATAAAATTTTTTATGATACGAAGTTAGGTTATGTAGAATGATATTTTGAAGGGTATTTTAATTATTGAAATAGAATATGACGATGAAAAGTTGAAAAGGTAAAAAAGGGAAAAATTAAAAAAAATGATTTGGATCCTCCACGCTGGTAATTAAATAGCCCTTCTCTATTAACCAAGTGTCGTTGATAAATGGGTTACTTCTCTCCGTCCGAGTCAGCAGTTGATTGAGGTGCTGTTGTCACCACCCCCGTTTTGCTTGGCGACCCCTTCCCGCTCAGATTCCACCCGTCACGATTTCCACTCATTAGCTCCGATCCAGCTCCTTACCCCGTCATTACTTTTACGTCAATTTTTTTTCCTTTCTGAGACAGAATCCGAATTATAAGCGTTCCTTATAAACGTTTTTTAAACGCCTTTTTTCACAGGAAGTATTAATTTTAGGATATTAAAAAGATACGTCCTAAAATTTCTGTCTGAGAAAAATGTTCTTCCCGTGAAATAAGCCCTCCTGAATTGTAAACAATAGAGAAAGGCGTGACGGGAGCTAGCTCAGTTGCCTAATTGCTCCCTTCCGTCTCGAATCGAATTATACGGAGAGTGCTTGACGACGACTCCTTACCGAGAATCATCTACGCACAAAGGGCTTTTCCGATAAGGAAATCAGGGGGGACAGGAACCGCAAATACCCCATCGTGATGAACTCGCCACAAATGAACTTCCTTTTAAGGAGATCGCAAATTGATTTTTTCACGGTCAAAATTCGTTTAAATTATCGTGAGAAAATATTTCCAATGGTATTTCCCTTAAAAAACTATACTTCCGATTCAGAAGTTAATAGGATTAAAACAACAAAAACTTCCTTAAAGAGGAGGAACAATATCGGAGGGGGAAGTACGTATTAAGGAGGAGAAGTATTTGTATAACGAAGGGGAAGTATAATGGAGGGAAAGTTTAAGGAGGGGAAGTATAAGGTCGGTGGGGTATAAAAGGAGGGGAAGAATGATTTAAAGCATTTAGACAAATTATTCTATAATAGGGAAGGGTTTAAATTTTTAAGGAATTACAATTAAAAGTAAAATTTAAAAAATTACGTTCCCCGTTGCGAGATCACGCATGATTTAAAAACCAAAAACAAATTATTCTATTTTAAAAAAATTTTCAGTTAATTTTCTAATTTTTTTTTCTTTCTTTTTTCGAAAAATGTTCCAAATTTTTTTTCCACCTAAAAATTGTCTAAGTATCTTTCAAATTATTTATTTATTAATTTTATTATTTAAAAAAATTTTTTTAAGTATAAAGTTATAAATAATGGGCTTTACTGCCCAAGGGGTGCATTTCTCGTAAAGATTTCTCCCTACTAAAAAACCAAAAAAAAATTTTTATTACACCGAAAAGCGTAAAAAATATAAAGCGTATGTATTTGGTAAGAATTTGGTAAAAATCGAACCTACGGCCGCAGCGCAGTTTTTAAAAGTTCAAACAGACATATCTCCGCCATTTTTCGAAATTCAATAATCGATCTCTACACATTCTTGTTCACCGACTAAGGAAGACGGTGTGATTTGGTGAAAATCGGTTCAATACTGTGGCCGTAAACAGTTACGGAAAAATGTAACGGACGGCCGGCACCACAGACAAAGTTGAGAGCAGCAAAGTTCAATTTGACCCTCCGGGGTCTGGAAGACCCTTCCCCAAAAACCCGACGTGGAGGGTATCACAATAATTTTTTTAAGGAAGTTAATTAGTTGTGAACACATGAACGCACGCCAAAGAGAGATGAAGAAAAATTGCCACATTGCATGACCTATACTCAATAAAAAATTACAGTTTTTGAATAATAGGGTCTTAAAAATTCAATTTTATAAAAGAGTTTCACGTTTACATTTGCTTACATTAATCTTTGCCGCTGATTATGGTGGTGACAAATTTAATCTTGTTACTACATAGGTATTTGCGGTATCCACCTACTTGTATTCAGTTATTTAATTAAAACTCCGAAGAGGTTTTTTTTAACAGGGTAGCATTTAAACAAGAAAAAATTGAGTATCAAAGTCTTTTAAATAGCCAATCTGGCGTAAAGAATAAACTTTGCCAGGTCAGCTGTGAATCCTCAGTAATTGGAAGCAAGTCCCCAAAGGTTTCGTTAAAGTCAAGTAGCTTTCAGAGGTTAGAAGGAGGTTAGGGGTCAAGACAGAAATTGAACTGCCGAGACATTCTCGACAAAGGGAAATTACTTAATGAACGAGGGGACTCTTCGTTTGACTGATCCACGAGGCGTGAAAGGCAGGAAGCCCAAAGCGGAAACTCCGTTCGGACCCAGTAACTTCTGATAACCTATTGATTAAAATGTACTTTAAACACAGGACGTTTAAGTCAATTTGAATGGTTTAATTGCTTTCAGAAAGCTCTAGAAACAGTATAAAATTTGTTGGAAAGATATCCTTAACAATATCAAAAGCAGAAGGTATCGGAAATGCAGAGTTTGCCCCATGATGGCACCGAAGGTACCGAAACTACCTGGTGGGGATGGAAGCACCCTTACTGCAAGATGTCCGAAGATGAGGGCTCTCTAGTGAAGGGTTAGACAACGACCCGGGGAATTCCGTGCTTGTGAAATGTGTGTTTCTCTTTCGATCCTTTAATAAACGGTCTTGACGGTCTTCAACAAATTTATTAATTAAAAAATAAAAATTGCGGAATTTTTTTTCTTTTCAAAGTAGTTTGGCTTCCAGCGGGTGGTCTTTACCGACATTCTTGAGAAACGTTTTTCAAACCCGAGTTATCTCAATCTTGTAAACGACTTACGATGATTCTTCCAACGCCTCTATCAAACCGAGCTCAATTAAAGGGAGATCTAATCAAAAAAAGCTATCCAAGGTGTTTTCAAAACTAGAGACTTCTCAGCGTTTTTTATCGGACTGAATTTTAATGCGAATGCCTTTTTTAGGAGAGCTGACACATCCAAGATGTTTCGGGTAGCGTGACACATGAGAAGACGGCGACAAGCGAAGGTGTTTTTATGACCAGAATTTTAAAAAAATGTCACTTTCAGGAAGTTTAAAACCACAATATTTTTTCTTCCATAAGCCCTCTGAATAATTTAAAACAATTGAATATTTAAAATTTAATTATTTTAAACTTCATATGGACTCATCAACAAAACTTTTTTCTCGAAATGTTTCCTAAAAGTTTAAGTTAATAGGAAAAACGTTTCAGACACAATGACAGCGAAAAATAAACATTTTATCACAAAAAATAGGAGAAAAACTAAAACCAATTAGAATTTTAATTGATTTTTTTTTTCTTTCGTTAAGTAATAAATTATAAAAGTCCGATTTCCGAAAGGCAATATTTCAGAGGAAATTACTGGAAGGGTCGCGGACTGAAAGGCTTTTGAGGCTAAGTTTCCACGAGGAGAGAAATTGAATAGGAAACTAGAAGCATACACCCCCAACTCTTCAAACCTTTGAGGGTACGAAGTGTTTATGAGAAATGGACAGAAATATTCATATTTCAAGGCGTCTACTTAGAACTACGTTGTTAGAACTATATTTTAAGCCACTGTTTAGCAATAAATCTAGGCATAAAATGGATGTATTCGATGAGAAAAACGAATTTATTTTAGGGGGTTTTGGCACGATTATAATAAAGGAGCCGCCTTAAACCCACCTTGGTTCGTTAAATATTGATGTGGTTGCGGCTGAGTTGACCGCACAGGAGGGCCGCCCAGAAACTCCCCGCAGATACCATGAGGATGTGGTCGGGACAAGAATCCAACTACGAGGGAAACCCACCTCGCAATTATTGCCTGACTCATGTTCTTCCTAATTTTCAACGTCGACCTTTTCCCTGCACAAGACCGCCCCCGGGAATCGATGTTTTTTCAATTACTCGTGAACCTTATTGGCTTAAAATTGTTTCATTGATATTCTCCACGGTTCCAAGAAAAATAAATTATTCACCTCAATCTATAGAAAAAAAAACCATTATAAAAATTAAAATTTTTTAGTAAATTTTTAAGGATTTTCTCCTTCGTATGTTCCCCTCCCATAAGAAGGAACTAAAATAAATTTAAAATTAGGTCAAGTAGTTCTTCAGAGAAGTAATCGGCTATAAAATAAACAGGAACAAAATAACAATTTCATAAAACCTCAGACTATCAAGTATCTTCAGAACAGAGATTTTAGTAACAGTTTCCACGAAATTATTTAAAAAACAATCTTGGTTTAAACTTAAACAAAATGTTCAGTTTTGATTTAAACTTGAAGCCGCTAGTAATTTGGTTTAAGAGGTCGTTAAGAAGTGAAGTACTTATTAAGAAGAGGAGAGCGCAAAGCCAATTAGCGAAAGGAAAGCAATTAGAAGCGACAAAAGGGCGTTGGGTAGGCAGCTTCGGTTCGGACCCTACGATTTCGGGGACGCCTTCGTTCGCCTAGAGGACTTGCGAGAAGCTTTACTTCCATTGTGCTCTCTCCACAATGCTTTAATTAGAAAACAAAGCCCTTCTAAAAACTTGGGAGGCCTTTATTATTTACAGGTGCTTCCCTTTCAATTTGGACAAGCACATAAAAACCAATAACTTCTAAATTTGAATCGCATGGGTGAAATCACGTCAGAGCTCTGAAATTAGAAGTCAAGCAAAAAAGATTACCTACACAGCCTAAGTTCAATGCACTTATGATTGCAATGCTGAACTTAAGAGAAAAAGAAACGCAAGTTGCTTAAAGTATGCTTGAAGATTAAAAGGTTCGAGGTGAATACACCAAGTGGAACCATCGATTGGTAAAAGTGGTTTGTCTTTTCTCGTCATGCTATGTAATTAAGTCGTTCTCTCACGTTTCCAAAGACTTAAGGCGAACTGGATGGTGGAAAGGAGGGGTGAATCTCGACCTCAGCCGTGTTGTGTTATCCGCCTCGAGCTTTCAGGATAAACTTCACAGAAGTAACACCTTTCAAAGGACTTCTCGCCTTGTCAAAACAATCTGGTCCATTGTAAGGCGTACGGGGGAGCAGAATCCTTTCAGAGACAAACCTTCTTCCCCGTACTTTACCATCAACCTAATCCTAGAAACTCCTAAAACAAAACTTTACCATTTCCTGAAGAGGGTTTGTCTTTTACCGAAAGGCCTTCTCTGTAATTTGATACCGAAGTCTCTCAAAAACCAGTTATAGCTTAATAAACCACGATGATTCTTCTGAGCTGTCGGAATGTTTGATGAAGTTTCATTACCGTCTCGGTTATATCCACTCGGTTCGAGTGTTGACTTTAGAATGATGACTGGGTTGAAAGCCTCATCAGGTGTATAATGAAGAGGATGTAATAGTAAAGTGTTACCCAAAGGGTGAGTGTCGAATAAGCCGAGTCATCCCCGACGCTCTTACCAAAAGCCATAAATTCGTTCAACTCAAAGGATTTATTCTGGCATATAATGCTTAATTATCGCACAAGAGGCAGAAGTCTTCACTCAACCGACTCAATCGATCGTGTAACCAATATTGACTAAATTTCTTTTAAATCTTTTCCTTCTGAACAAGGCTAAAAAAAATGTAAAAAACTTTTCCGCAGGAGATATTCACGGTGACGTCCTCTGATGATAATTTGAAAGAATGAAAAATGGCTGCATAAAATATTGTGACGAAGGACTAAATATATTCAGCTCTGAATAAATTTAAATGAATTCAAGGAATCTTTTCTCTATAAAATTAATAAACTCAGCCTAAAAGCGTTTCGTGGTTTAAATAAAAAAATAAAATAAAAATAACAAAAAGGTTGCGTTAAATTGACTTGAGGCATTTTAACCGATCGTTTCGCGCCGTTTCATTAATTTTCAGTGTTGTAATTTACTCGGGAGATGAAGAAATGGGTAGATTAAGGTCGAAAGTGTTTTTTACTCAGGCGTTTTTTGATGGCGAGACATAAGCCACGCTCAATTATGAAAAGCTTCCATGATGGTAGGCGATTTGTTAAGTTTTACCGCGTTTAAAACACACTTTGACGCCGGTAGGAAATCGAAATTCTTCCTCGAAAGTGAAAGATTTAAGGACTTAACAAAACGCGGTGTTGACCTTTCGGACTTCGAGCTCGGAATAGGAGATGCTTGATCCTCCCCCAGAGCACTCCTACAATAGAGGATCAGGTTTACATTAAACAAAGGGAACCTTGACCGGATAGAGACCACACATAGCGTGACTTTAGGGAAAATAGACAAAAAAGGAACGCGTTCAAATACACGCCCACTAACGTTTTTTCGTTTTACATTTTTTTTAAACTGTCACAGCATAATTTAAACGAGTTTATCAAATTCGTGAATTTTTATTAGGCACAAGGAACTGTTCCTTTAAATTTATGACAGTTTTAGTAATAAATATTAACCATACAACTATTTTAGACATCGGAAAGTTCTGATTCACACAAAAATGAAAGCCTATCCAACTGCGCTGGAGCTCTAAAGGTCACCCTAATGACCCTACTGGCCGATAAAGCGACAAAAATTCTCTAAATTCCAGGGATTTCTATGGCCGATAGACAATATAAAACTATCAAAAAGGGTGTTTCTCTGGCAAAAGACCGAGAAAACGACGGGAGGAAATGGTTTTTCTTGGCCGAAAAATTGAAAAGACGTCCAAAAATGGGTTTTAAAAAATGGGAAGAGCTCTAAAGGTCACCCAAATGACCCTAGAGGCCGATAAACCGTGAAAAAGGCTCCAAAATCCTTTAAAATGGGAGTTTTATGGCCGGTAAACCATATAGAACTATCAAAAAGGGGTGTTTCTCTGGCAAAAGACCGAGGAAACGACGGGAGGAAATGGTTTTTCTGGGCCGAAAAATTGAAAATACGTCCAAAAATGGGTTTAAAAAAATGGGAAGAGCTCTAAAACTAAAAGTCACCCAAATGACCCTAGTGGCTGACAAACCGTGAATTGGCTGATAAAATCGTGTAAAAATGAAGTTTTATGGCGGATAGACAATATAAAACTATCATAAAGGGGTGTTTCTTGGGCTAAAAACCGAGGAAACGATGGAAGGAAATGGTTTTTCGTCCGAAAAATTGAGAAGACGTCCGAAAATGCATGAAAAAGTTTTTTGTACTGTCTTAACGTTTAATAAAAAGTTCATTTGACAAGTTTTCCTTTTTAGTTAGATTGATTGTCAGTAATTGGCCACGAGGATGTAAAAGAAAACAATTGGAATTAAAAATTTAGGGTTCGATCCAACGGATTACAAATTGTCGGTGATATCGGAAAGGCGAAATGGCTTAAGGGAAGGGAGGAACGGTGGTAATTCGTTAGCGTGATGATAATAAGAGCTACCTACCAGGGGGAAGGGAGACCTCTAGGTAATGACCCCGCAGAAATTAGTTTCCAATACAGGGCGGTGGCAAATTGTCCTAGGCTTGCTCTGGAAGGAGGGATTTCGAGGTCGGATCCCCCCCGATACAATTAGACTAATCTTGGTTTTACAATCAACCCCTAAAACCCGAGCAATATTCCCTAAGTTCAGACCCTCTCGCCATCTACAAACTTTTAAAACGCCAAAAATGAATATAGTCACGATATTGGACTTTCAAATGTTATTACAAGTTCTACCAGTTTCGTCGAATTCGTCTCTCTATTTGAAGTTGAGCAATTCGGATTGGTGATGCCACGCGCAGTCGTCATTTTTCGTTAAAGAAAACTTAAAAAATTTTTGAAAAAACAAAAACAAACTTCCCCTTCCGTTATACTTACCTTCCCGTATACTTCCCCCCGTTATACTTCCCCCTCCGTTATACTTCCCCTCTTTAATACCTCCCCCTCCCACCCATATTTTTACTTCATTTTAAGGAAGTTTTCGTTGGAAGCTCTTCAAATTAGTGCTTTTTTAATAGGGAAAAATTTCATATTTCTACGCTTTGCGAGAGGGACATCCCTTGGGCGAAAAGCCCGTAATTTCTACCTTGATACATTGACCCCCCCCCCCCCCCCCCGCAGGAAGTGGACCCTTAAGGTTGTTTTAAAAATTCACCATCGTCAATTTGATGGGGAAAAAATCCATGCGCCTAACAAATATAGGTTATCGTTTCAATTTTTTTTTTTTTTTTTACCGCCCAACCTGAGATGGAACAGTCATAATCACTGACCGGAAGTTCGTTATGGCTCGTCGGTTCCCCTACCACAGATTTTAACACCGAACTTTTCATTGCCATTCTTCCAATTAGTAAAAGTGCTCTTACTCAACAAAAAAAAATTCATAAGAATCTTATTTTTTTACAATTTATTACAGCATAAAAATAACATCGACTTTCCTAACTCTGTTTATCGTAGATCTAATTAAACTGAAACTAACCAAGGAAATAATAGTCGTTATAAACCATCGAGGTTATCGGTGGTTTTCGTGTACCTTCATGATATTATCTATATTAAGGATGTTTAATTAAATTGTAATTAAAGTTTCACGAGCTTGTATTTTAGAAGAGATTTATCCTTCCCTAAAAGGGAAATTCGCACAACCATATTAATTACGAAATTGTGTTAATATTTAATTTAAACTTAAAGGGATTTCCGTGTAACATAAACTGGGAAATCGAAAAAAAGGTCCGTCATGTGGGTGGTTTTGGAAAGTGACGAAATTAATATTTTAAAATATTGAAAGACAAGTTTAATAAAAGGGAGGGTATACAAGACCTGGATTATTAACCTTAAATTACCATTTCTATTGTTTTCGAAGGAGATATGGTATACGAGCACTGATACACGACCTCCCTCAGTGCGTGAACTTAAAACTCCCACCTTCTATAACCAAACTTTAATTTTTTACGACAGATTCCAAACATTTAGAAACTTCTTTATGCCATTTCAAGTCGATTTCCTCAATGATAGATTCCAATAATGATTTAGGACTGCAGAAATTTTCCTCTTTTGAGAATAATGCATAGATTTATATCGTACGGCACGAAAATAAATCACCGCCTTCAGACTTACCCAATACTTTTTCACATTTTGATCTTTTATATAAAGAGTTTTTGGCATTTTAGGTGATACATACCTATTCCAGGCCAATCTGGATTCAATGTACCTGAAAACAAACAAAAATATATGTTAAAGCCATCTGTCGATTATACAAATTTTATGCTCCGATGGGTCCAAAAGGATCAGTCAAACTGATTAAAAAGATGATTTCTATGTTATCATTCTCAGGTTTCATAAAGAGATTAACAACGCTCATATTTCACCTTACCTAACGTAGATCAATACATTGAAAATTACGAAGAAAATAGTTTTTTTTTTACGTACAATAAATAAAAAAGGTGAGAAAGGGTCAGAGCAGGTGCTAGAGTGTCATTTGTAAGAGTGGGAAATTCGAACGGGGGCACTAAGGGCAGGGGGGCACTGCCTCCTCTATTAACTTTGAAATATCACCTTTCATAACGCGGAAAAATGGAATCCATTTGCGAGTTACGCCCCCTGGCGGCTCTCTGGAAATATTTACCTGGTTATCTTTTTTTTCCAGTTTCTAAATTACGGTATTTGTTATTATTAGCGGTATCGGTGACTAATGATAAAAAACATTAGGACGCGATGAAAAAAAAAAAAAAAATTGTAAAGAAAATAATGACCCTGCGGTAGCAGGGACTAAAAGGTAGATTTCTTTTCATGATTAAAATTAAAATGTATAAACACAAAATAAATAATTATGTTATAAAAATGATGATATAAGAAAAATTGCGCCACTGAGCCCCTAGAAAAACATCTGATAATTTTATTAATAAAATATTTAATAATTTCCCGGTATAAATTCAAATTTTTTTTAAAGTTTAGCTAGTTCAATATTTTGCGCCTGGCTCGTCCAAACCTGCTTTAATTAATTTTTACACGCCCTCGCAGAGGTCTTAAAGTTTTTTTTTGCAAAAGGACTAGGATTTCAATAGAAAATGCCAATTTTGTCTTTTAAGCCCTAAGTAAAGTAGGTGAATCGCTGGTCCGATTTCAGCCATTAACGAACTCGTCCGAGCTATTGAGATAAAAACTCTAAATACCGGATATCGTCACCCTCACATTAAAATTGCTCCAGTTATCGTGCTAATATACATATGTATATATATAAACTTGGTACATTACAATAGGTAGATTTTTGAAGAAAAGAAATCTACCTAAAATGTTTTAAATTTCGAAACATCGATTTTAATGAATTCAATATAAAACTAAGCCCCACATTTCTTTTTAACTAGCTCAAAGAGAAGTTATTTTATTGCCCTTTTTTGGGAGAGGGTCTCACCTTCAGTTTACGAGGTAGAAATACTCGTTTTGTATTGCCTAGCTGGGCGTTTTATTTTTTTTCCCCATTTATTTATTGACACATGGAGAAAAATTTTAGGGAAAAACGTAGCCCTCGCAACATGAGGAGCAAATCCTTCGGCTCCGTTTACCAACAACTTCAAAGTTTTGAGAAGAGGCGTCTTAGCGGTCAGAAAGGATATAAAAAGAACTTTCCCTCAAAGATGCGGGGGCTGACGGTTTGGGATAAGAATGAAACCCCGTGAAAACTGAGAGACAACACAGCCTCCCCTCAAAAGCAAAGAGCGAAGTTTAAGGGAGAAGAAAGAACTCGCGCGACACTCGGTAAACATATCACCCCAATGGGATTCCCCTTCTTAGTAACATACAAAAAAAGGTACCTAAAACAAAATTTTTATAAATCTATAAAAGGTTTTCCGAGAAATAAAACAAGCCGTTGTAAATTAAATAACCTCTTGGGAAATCCGCTCCGTCGTTTTGGCGCCCGAGGATAATGACTGCAGTTGCACATTGCAGATAGCGGCGAATGAGTGCATTTAATTTCTAACCCTGGGTTATCTCATGATTTCAGAGCCTTTTGAACACGTCCCAAAGGATCAATCCCTTGAGAATAAACACTTGAAAAACGATCCGTGTTTTTTTATCGCATTTTTTCAAGCTGAATGTTAACTCGCCCGTGAAATTAAAACGGAGGAAGTGTTTAGTATGGTTTCGTATAGGCGTGAGACCTTCTGCAAATCTAATATCACACTGTTGCTCTATTTTTTTCCATGGTGTTTTATTACCACCAAAGAATAATTCGTTGAAACCTGAAAATCCAACTTTTAAGTGCCCCAAAACACGATTTTCATGATATCAAGACATTTGAACTGCCTGAAATAAAAATCGTATAATTAATTCTTAAAATTAGATAAGAATTCTTAACATCCTCGAATGTATCTATTCCGTTTTAGGCGCTAATCGACTAATAGTCTGAAGTTACAACAGCTCCATTAATTACCCATTAATAATTTCTTGATCTCAAACTCTCAAAGTAAGAAGTTTCTAAAATAATTTTCATTAGAAAGGAGTTTCGAGAAAACAATATCGTATTAAATTTATTAAGAATTCAATTAAAAGCTTTCAAATTGATAATTTTCACTTCAATTTTCCTTAGTTAACGGCGGAAATCGGTGAAGGGGTTTCGGTACTTAGCTTAGGGCCTAACTGTAAAATGCTCTAGTACAGTGATCAGCGATTTAACGATATTGGTAATTGGCGGATAGAAAAGAAGAATGAAGAGTGAATTTAGTTCAGCTGGATGCAACAGATTTGATTCGGTCATGACGTCATATTTGAAATTCACCGGGATAAGTCAGATGATTTCATTTTTATAAAGGAATTTTCTGCGAAAAAAGAAAGCAATTTTATGAACTTAAATATTACAAAAGGTAGTACTAGTTAGAGGAGCTTCCCACCAAAACTTCCTTAAAGAGAAGGGACAATATAGAAGAGGAAGTATAACGGAGGGGATGTTTAAGGAGGGGGGAGGTATAACGGAGGGAAGTTTAAGGAGGGGGAAGTACAAAAGGAAGGGAAGAATAATTTTAGCATTGTACAAATTTATTGGACAAATTTTTGCAAGTTTTGTTGTTTTTTTCAATTTAAAAAAAATTGTCTAAGTTTTTTTTCGATTTTTTTTAAATTTGCAGTTTTCTCGCAGTTCACCCTTATACTTCCCCCTCCTTTACTTCCCCCTCCTTGACTTCCCCTCCTTTATACTTCCCCTCCATTACCCTTCCCCCTCCTATATTGTTCCTTCTCTTAAAGAAAGTTTTCGTTGGAAGCTCTTCAAACTAGTACTTCATCAACGTAATTATTGTAACTTCTAAACAATTTGATTTTATTTTAATTAATATTGTAGGCGAAGCTGACAAAATTCATAATTGATTGATTAAAACAATATTTAAGGGGGCAGCGATTGAACAAGAAGGCCCTTTGTCTGTAATCAGAGACACCGCCCTCCAGGGCATTTTTTTCCCTTCCCCGCCTTCTCCGCTTTATGCCCATTTTTCAAGTCTCTTCCCGACGAAGAAAACTTAGCCAATCCGTTTTAAAGAGTTGGCGACTCGATGGAAACTTTTGGGGAAAATTTATAAGAGGGTAATCTTGTTTGAAGCGGCTTCGGAGCCTCTATTTTTGTCTCTTTATTCCGCCTAAGTAAGTTGAAAGAAGTTAGGCTCCGGATACCCTCATTTGTACTAAAATGAAACATGAAAGGGATAAAAATTAGTTTACCTTTTACCTAATGACTTAAACGGTTTTATTATAATTTATTCTGGACGACAAAAATTAAGCTTGATTTTACTTTGATGAAGATTTACCGTGAAAATTTTTTTTCAAAAAGTGATTGCTACGGCAATTTTTAGCGAGGATTCGAAACTTGAGAACTTCTTTTGCTGTTGAAGAACGTTATCATTGCGGAGGGTGCCCAACCCAGTTTTATTGTTACCTGTGTCATTAGTCGAGGTCGGGCCTTTCCTATCCCTACGGCTAATGGCCACTTCCTCTGCCTTAATAACTCGAAGGGAACCCCAGCCCCTCACACGCTCTAACAGGAGGAAATGTATCGGAACAGACCACTCCTATGTCCCTTCCTCAAGCCTTAACAAAGAGACGGAATATCCAGCGACCCTCGGGTACCTGGATAAAATACCAGACTTTATATAGGGTTGATAAATTGGATAACGCCTGAGGTTTCATAAACAAACTCAGCCCTTATCAGCCTTCCTAAGGCCGCAAGCCACGTCTGTTAATTACACTGGTCACTGAGTACACTTGACCTAAATCCTCCACACTTTGAACAAAAAAAAATTAAAACGTAATTACACATTTTTATTCAGCGCAATGAAAAAGCACAAAGAAAATATCGCCTGGAAAAAAAGGTACCTTTCCCATATGGCGATTCGTTGCGGACAGAGCGGATGCAAAGGAGGACAATGATCTCTGGAATTGTGACTCTAATGAAGGCCTCGCCGACGAGAAATGTACCACGTCGAATCCGCTCTCGATAACATTCGGCCTCCGTGACGAATTACCGTTGCACCATATATGACCTTATATGCCTTTGAAAGCGAGTGGGTTTCACTTGAGTTATTGATTTGATGCATACCTAAAGTCAAGAATTATTTCGTATTTTCCTTCTTTTTTTGGATTTAATGAAAGTCTTTCAAGGTTTTTAAATCATAGTTCATGGACTTACGTAGGAAGGATTATGAGAAAATCTAAAAATCTCTTTTCAGAGTTGCGTATCTTGACACCCTGTATACTGATAGACTTGAAATTTTCAGGTTTTACTCATCTTGAATCAGAGAAGACCTGTATAAAATTTGAAGTCGATCGGTATACAGGGTGCAGAGATCTAGATACCCGAAAAACGGCTGCATCAACTTTGAAACAATCCGATGGAGGTACCGGATTATTTGGTGTAGTTCTTTCGACCAGAGCAGGGCAACCACTTTGGACCAAAACAGGGTGACCACTTTGGACCAGAACAGGGTGACCACTTTGGACTAGAAAAGGGCAAACACTTTAGAATAAAAGCATAACTCCAACATTTTTTGTCCCTTTTTTTCTGGTCCAAAGTGGTTGCCAATAGTAGCTAAATGATGGTCTAAAGTGGCCGTCTTTTTGAAAAATTGGTCCAAAGTGGATGTCACCAAAAAACTCATTCTTCAATGTTTTAATTTATAAACTTTTTTTAAAACAAAGATTACAAACTGCCTATCGCCGAGACATAAAATGGCCCAAAAGTGATTAAACAATCGGGCTCTCTTGTTTTCCCGGGGTTTCCCTATATTTACTGGCTCGGTCTGCCATTGTTACAGCCCCTCTCTTTTGTCCTATAACATATTTTCAGATGAGAAAGTAGGGGCCGTCCATTACCTTCGGAAACAGCGAATTTCCATCAATCCAAGTCAGGGAGGGAATTTATGGTCTGGTTTTGACGTAAAAAATAAACTTTGTGTCGTCTAATTGGAAAAGTGTTTAATTATTCTAATTTTAGGGTTAAAAAGGGATTTAGATGTGGTCTCATGGGAAATCATAGATAAAGCGGATATCTCATGAGAAGTCGGCTGGAAAATTGGTTGGAGATAAGAGATATAAGGTGTTAGCCTCGTTAAGTTTCAAGTTTGAGAGTCTGATGAGGCTGATAGATGAACATAGGCACCTGCGAGCCCGATCCTTCACTGTCTCTGTAATTAAACCGAGAAACGCCTCCGCATTTTCGTCGGGAGGAAAAACTCCGTGAGACGAAAGGGAGGGAGGACTAGAAAACTCCTTTCCGAGGGAAACCCTCCTCCATGGGAAAACCAAACGGAGGGAAAATAATCGCGAGTAATTTATCACGGGACGGGGCACGAGCGTCCGACGAGAGAAAAACTTTCATTAGTTTTAGAAAAGTCGGTTGTTGTTCAAGCCTCAGGGCACTTTTACCTCCTTTTCCCTTTTTTTCCTCCCCCTTTCCTTCAAACCCTTTTGCTCTCGATCCTTCTTTTAATCGGCTTTTCAAACATTTTGTTTCCATACTAAAAGAAATCCTAATTTTTTTAGCACACCTAAAGCTACGCCCCTTCAACTAAAAAAAGTACCTTTTTTTTCCTACTTAACCTCAATAAAACATAAAACTGTGTTCTTAAGTTGTAAAAAAAATGATGAAACTTCACTTTCGGGATCAGTTTTATAGGAGAGGCTTTAACGAAATTGTGTTAAAAATTAAGCGGGAGCTTTTCGTTGATATTTCACCTCAGCGAAGTTTTATTTCCTGTAAAACCGTGTGTCGGCAATGCCCGTAGTTCCGGTTCTTCTGTTCACCTCCCTTCCCTGAGTTTCCGGATTCAGGGAACGATATACAACGAAAAGTCTGAGAGCTTTCAGATTCGCTCCTTGAGTTTTCTTGTTTTTGTTTCTTTTTCTTCTCTACTCTTTTTATTGGTACTTCAGAGACCTCCTAAATCTTAAAATAGTTACCTCGTGTCTAAACCTTTTTTTCTCTTTTAACAAAAAGAATAATTAAAATAAAACAAAAATTCTTTTATTTTTGAAGCAAAACAAAAAGACAGTCGATTGCATTTTCTTAAGAAAAGGGTAAAAAAAAGTATAAAAGATCCAGTACAAAGAAAAAGGAATCATTCAAAAAAACCCTTGGCTTCTCATTACGCTTTTTTTCTTCTTTTTTTTTTTTCTTCCAAGCCAGGAAATTAAAACCTGCCCGTTTCATCGCAGTTTATGAACGCATATTAAAACTCATGTTTACTTTCCCTCCCCACATTTTGAAAACTACCCCAGATTGCCCAAGATTTCCGCCAAATTCCCCAGATAAAGAAGAAACCTGCTTTTTTAAAGCTTCATTATCCATTATCTCCTAATATTATTTAAATTACAAAGAAAATCACCATCATTTTAAAAACCTTGATTAAAAACGCTGAAGTTTAAAATTAAAAAAATAAAGTGTTCTGCGAATGGTTGTGGCTTATCAAAAATTTGACGGGTGAAAGGGAACCTGCATCCTCGAAAAAGCCCCTCAGAGTTGTTTGCTTGAATTTTTAAATTAAACAATTACCAAGGTATATAATTAAAAACTTTCTTATACGGTTATAAAAACCGGTTTTTGGAGTGTGTTTGACTTAGGGCAGAAATTACATGAACTTAAATTAAAAGTGTTTTTTTCCATCTGTTGAGCTTATCCATTTAAATAAATGTTAATCATAAAATTTTATATTTTTATTATTTAACTTTATTCTGCTTGTAAGTACATTTTTTTCACATAAGTATATTAAAAAGGGTAAAATAATGTTGTATTCACATCATATTTCGGTATATGTGGCCCTAGTGGGAAATTCAAGGGTCGCAACTGATTAAACTCTATTTTACATAAACGCGATCCACACTTTTTCTGAAGGGCGTACTCTTGAAAATATAGAGACGTCGGAAAGGATAAAGTGGAGGTTGTCCGGCGGAACGGCCCCCCTGGGCTAAATAACCAAAGAAAAACTGAGCCTTAGAAATTCTTGGCAGTCTTTTGAATAAATTACTCCTTTTTGTAAAGGGGTGTAGAAAAAAATTATTAATTACTCCTTATGGAGAGAAAAGGTGTTGAGTTTTAGAGAAAAAAATGGGGTGAGATGAGTAAACGGAGAATAAGATAATGAAGGACTTCCAGCTAAAAAAGTACACTTAAGGGCCATCATACCGCCCGAGCATTTTGTTTCAAAAACAAGAGATCGCAGTACTTTCGCCCCTAAAATTACTTTCCTTTATTTGAGCACTAAAATCTTCGGAAATTTTTTTACAAAAGCTAGTTCTCGTTAGTTTGGGAATGACTATACGGCCTTGGGAGCAGTTTTTCAAAAAAAATTTTCCTTTGGAAAATGGAGAGCATACTTTTCGACTAAAACATTTTTTCCAAAAAAACCGCTAGCCATTTTGCATGTTTTGACGAGCTCTTTCCAAAAATATTATATAAGAAAATCCGATGAATAGCTTCGTCATAATCCATTTACTAAGATTTGGAGGAAAAATGCCCGCGCGCTTATGAAGGCCTTAAGGTGCTTCGGATGGAATGTAAATTATTTTTCTCTTTGATTTATTTATTAAATACATACTTAATAGCAATATTTAATATTAACTAATTCACTAATAATAACTAATAATTAACTAATTTTATATTTTATTTGATTGTTTGCAGAAAACTTTTTGGATTTATTAAACAGTAAAAGTTTTAGATAGAAGCCCTCTTGGGTTCCATAATTTTTTGTCACGCCTCAAAAATTAGTTTTTCACGTGATTTATAACCCATCGCTCTCAGTACGCTACCGCCCCTTCACCCCCCGTATTAAAACGAAGTTACGATTATTCAATATTCACTACCGTTATACATTGCCCTAGCCTGACGCGGTAAAAAATTGATTCACTCCGCCTCATTTCGGCATATAATGCTTCAGGTGGCCGAGATTCTTATAGTTTCAAAGCCCGTAAAAATTCCCATTTTTCCTCCTGACGTTTCATCGACGGGGCACCTGTTGACTCCTATTTTAACAAAAAATAAACAAAAAGAAAAATTTTTTTATCGAATTTTTATCATTGGAAAAACATCCGACTTTAAAAAGGCTTTGAATTTTTATAACCGATCAGACATGAAGGGCAAATTGAATGTCGGATTCACATGAATTTTCATAGATTACTAACGTTCTAAAGCGCTTTAGGGTTCGGATTATATTTATTTCGATTCCATTTTAAAAAATTCTTCCCCCCACAGTTTCGATAAAATGTTACGAAAATGAGTAGGTTCCCGAATAATGAAGGATAGATGAATTGTTTATGCGGTCTTAATGTAGATCAGGGGAATATTAGATGCTGCGTTGGCGTCATTTACAAATTCGTTAAAAGCTTTGTAACCGTTATGGCATAATTTATGTTAAAACAGCTCTTTTCATTTTTGGTACTTAAGGTTTACTCTTTCATGATTTATTCCGTGTTTTGAAACAGTGATCTGTCATCAAAAAGCCTGTCGTGTTATTAAATTAAACACTTTAGGCTTATATGCTGTTTATTCCGCTACAACAGTTTACACTCTATATAATATAAACGGTCAGAACAATGACGGTAACCTCCCTCACGGTTCCCTCCCCAGTCCTCATAATTTGAGGTTAGAATAGTTGGAGCATCGATGGTGGATGGTTGGAGGAGCTCATTGGCTGGGGGCCAAGGAAGGCGGTAAAAAAGGTTACAATCCTGTTACATATCCGACCAGCTTCAATTTATCGACGATAGGCTCCCACGGTTGCCACACTAAGCCACCTATCGATTTGTCATATCGATCACCATTCACCGCAGCCGGACTTATTCTTTAGTAACCCATTAAAGCTGGAATTTCGGTGCATCCTTCAACTTCACCCCAATCAAGCAGACAAAAGACAGTAGCTACTAGGTAGGTACACTTTTGAAATATCTCTTTCTTAAGAAATCTATAAAATATGGGATTTGCACAAAATTTTCTTCCGAATAGATTAATTTAAAAAGACAATGTTGAAGTTACGGCACGTAGTGGGCAATATAACTCTGTATTGTGGAATATCTAATTATTCCGACCCTTCGGTTTCCCTATTAAACTAGCACCGACCCTATTGAAGTTAAATGAACTCCGATTGATCCTTCCAATCAATTTTATGACATTATCCTCCAACCCGATTGTGAATGATTGAAAAATAATTAGCAGACTAAATTTTGAATTACAAGGTAAAAAGTGGGGAGGTATAAAAAAGACTTATTGAAAGCAATAAAGAAGGGTTTTCTATTTTCTAGTCATGGCGAAAGTGAAAAAAGGATGAGAATGATTCTAGCCAGTAAAAAAACAGAGCCTTTTTTATTTCTGCACCACCTGGGTTTACTTTAGTGGCAGTACTTCCTGAAACAACGAAAAAAAACCTTTCTTTTAACAACCCCCGTCGAAAGGGGAGAAATGAAGGAAAGGGATTGGCACAAAACGACGCCTGCCGCTGATTGTCTCAGGACCCTTGGCTTAATTTCCCATTTTTCTTTAAATCTTTCTCCGCCGAAAAGAGAACAACCGATGTGAAGATGAAATAAGCGGTTCATCCCTTCATTTATAAGATAATCCCCTCTCCTCTAATTATGATACTTTATTCCTTTCGAAACTTTAATTTCTGGTAGACGAGAAAGATCCTCAATAAGTATTTAAGGATTAACAAGCAATTAAGCCTTGAGAGCCTTCTCATTAATTTACGTTAGCTCATTCATTCAAAAGAGACGTCCTTTTAATGCAATAAATTCCGCCTAGAAGCTTTAATTACCTTATTGCTCGAGAAAAGTAGAAAGTGGAAAGAGGGCTAAATCGTGATGTTCAAAACTTATTAATCAACGATGGAAATTTTGATAAAGTAGGTACCTTCGAAAATTTTAGCGCAAGTTTAATGGAGGAGAGTAATATTTTACCCTTCAGGTAAATATTTGAAGAGTTTAACTTGATTTTTTTAAAGATTCAATTAGTAAACAAAAATCTTGAGTAGATACAATACACTTTTTTAAAACTATACAAAATATGGCAAGCACGGAGTTCTCCGGGTCTTTCTCTAACCCACGTCCACCCTAGACTACAGAGCCCTTCGCCTTCGGACTGCAATAGGGGTTCTCGCATTCCCGCCAAGTACCGGAAGGAAGGTTCCTAGGGCAAACTCTGTATTACCGTAGGGCTCTCAGGGATTACCGTAAAAGATTTTCTGATAAGATTGTGATATTTTTAGGAATTTATTTTTAACACATACATTATTTATAGGAGCAGGCACGACGGAAAAATCCAAATTTTACGTCAATAATAACGTCTAACTACAGAGAGCGCTACTAGATATGATAAGACTGAAAGCGTTTGACCTTATCGTTCACGGCGTGCAGAGCACTTTTAACCTGATGTTATATTTTAACTTCCTTAGAGGGTGAATTCAATAGATTTTGATACGATTTTGGATTTTTTTTGTAAAGAAGCTACCAAGTATCGAGAAGATAAAAAAAATTGAATTTGATTTTCCCTATTTTATTGTCGAATAAATTATTCGAAGTGAATCGAATTCAAATGCGGGGACTTCTTCTTTTATCTCCCGCGTGGTTTTCGATTGTGAGCCCGGTGATTAATAGCGTTAGGCCGAAAGACCGGGCCAAACTACCCCTTCTTCCTCCCAATTAGTACTGAATGATTCTCACCCAAGTCACTAAGTCCCATAGATAAGTCTCCCGAAAACGTTCCCTTCTTTTGTTATTCAACTCCCCTCTCCGCACCAACTCTCCGAAATTAATTCCGGCAAAGTTGTAACTTTTGTCCTCAAACTAGACTTTTGGCATTATCGTAGATTTCACGATTTTTAATTTCAGAATACCAACAAATTGAAAACATTTTTATACTTCATGCCCTGGAGGGACGATTATAAAAGCAACCTAATAAATATTAATCAGTGCTTAATATTCCAAACCTATAGAAACATATGAGGCGCTCCGGGTACGAAGGGCGAACTCAACATCGGACAAATTTTTTTTTCATTTTCTGATTCTAGACCTCTTGGTGAATACACCCATATAAATTTTATGTTGAGTTCGCCCTTTTTTTCCCCATTAAATACGTAAAAACCGATATGCGGCCAAGCTCTAACTGCGATATCCGAGCGGGTACGAAGGGCGAACTCCACATCCTAGTCCACAACCCCCACTCCTTTTCCCATTCCAGGGCATGACTTTTCTGTTGAAATGCGTTGAAATACATACAACTTTAAAATGCGAATATCTTGAAACTACGTTTTGTTGAGTTCGCCCTTCGTACCCGGAGCGCCTCATATAGTTTCATTATTGTAACAATTTAATGTAATTTTTTTCAGTTTCATTCAACTTCTAGGAAACTTTTGAAGCTTTCGAACTATCAGGAAGTTAGAAGTGAGAAAAGTGGATTTGAGACTAACTTAGTAGGTATATCAAGACGCTTTCTCAAGTCATGGACCACAGAAGGGATTTCGTATAAGCTTCTTAAATGAAATATCCCAGATTAATTGCTATAGTTAAATTAACAAAAAGTTTAATTTCATGTAGTGTTAAATTATTAAAAGATATCTTTAAAGATCCCTCAGTCGAGCCAACACAAAGGACCACACACGGGAAAAAAAGAAAAAAAAAATTTTTTTTTTTCGACCTCACTTTGTCTTGTGAAGTGTGTATTTAGACCCAAAAACTCCGAATGTGGAAATATTGAAAAAACAAGCGAAATATAATTGTTTTGTTCCAACCACAGTTTGAAACTCCTGGAGCGTGCGCAGAAGGATTTGGACGTCACCTTTGACGTCAGTTGTCTTCAGATTTGGCGGACAAACGATTTGAAAGACGTCGAATATGACGTACAAATCCTTCTACGCATTTTCCAGGAGTTTCAAACCAATTTCAAACCCCACTTTGTCTTGTGAAGAGTGTGTATTTAGATCCAAAAACTCCGAATGTCGAAGAATAATTTTTTTTTAAAATAAATTTATCTTGAAAACAGTGCGTCCTAGAGAAAAATGAATAGAATAAAAATTAAAGAGAATTGAATTTCCAACTGATTTTATTTAGTGCATTTTTTCAATATCTGTAACGGTTTACGATTTACACTTTAAAAATTAACCTTCTTAATGGTAATACTTCAATAACCTTCTTTCACGGAGAAGGTCAACTTTTGATGGACTTTAACGCCTAAATTCAAAATTTTGAAAAAATGAACTACTAGGTGTACAAAATGAAACTCGGCTAAAATCTACAAAATTCAAATTTACCCTGTGGCTGAGTTTCATTTTGTACATAATAGTTTTGTTCCATCCACAGTTTGAAACTCCTGGAGCGTGCGCAGAAGGATTTGGACGTCATAGTTGACGTCAGTTGACTTCAGATTTGGCGGACAAACGATTTGAAAGACGTCAAATATGACGTAAAAATCCCAATTTCAAACTGCGAAAGGACCACACACGGGAAAAAAGAAAAAAAACTTTTTTTTTCGACCCCTCTTTGTCTTGTGAAGTGTGTATTTAGACCCAAAAACTCTGAATGTCGAATTGGAAAAACAAGCGAAATATAATTGTTTTGTTTTGTTCCAACCACAGTTTGAAACTCCTGGAGCGTGCGCAGAAGGATTTGGACGTCATATTTGACGTCAGTTGACTTCAGATTTGGCGGACAAACGATTTGAAAGACGTCAAATATGACGTAGAAAATCCTTCTACGCATTCTCCAGGAGTTTCAAACCAATTTCAAACCCCACTTTGTCTTGTGAAGAGTGTGTATTTAGATCCAAAAACTCCGAATGTCGAAACATTGGAAAAACAAGCGAAATATAATTGTTTTTGTTCCAACCACAGTTTGAAACTCCTGGAGCGTGCGCAGAAGGATTTTGACGTCACATTTGACGTCAGTTGACTTCAGATTGGCGGAAAACGACACGGAAAAGGTCAACTTTTGATGGACTTTAACGCCTAAAATGTTCAAAATTTTGAAAAAATGAACTACTAGGTGTACAAAATGAAACTCGGCTAAAATCTAAAAAATTCAAATTTACCCTGTGGCTGATATTCATTTTGTACCCTAATAGTTTTGTTCCAACCACAGTTTGAAACTCCTGGAGCGCGCGCAGAAGGATTTGGACGTCATTTGACGTCAGTTGACTTCAGATTTGGCAGACAAACGATTTGAAAGACGTCAAATTTGACGTACAAATTCTACGCATGCTCCAGGAGTTTTAAACCAATTTCAAACTGCGAAACAAAGCTATTGTTTTACCTATCAAACAATCAGTGAAATGTGTCTTTAGTTCACCATTTACATATTGTTTAAAAAATAAATAAGTAAAAATTGACAATCAGTTTATCTATAGAGTTGATATGAAAATCGGCTTCAGGTTTGATGAAATCAGAGTGAGTATTGACCTCGAGATAATCCGCCCCCGGTAATTTAAATTACTATAATCTCAGAAGCGTAATCGATAAAATCGACGCATTGTTGTTGGCTTAATCTTCCTCGAGCCTCGAGCGATCGCTAACATTTTATTCGGTACAAGAACAATCGAATCAAAATAAACATTTGAAAAGCGTCGCCCGGTTGGATAAAATCCAAATTCAACCACTCGAATGTTCTTTAGGCGAACCCTTGTATGAATGTGTAATTTCTGTTTTTAGGGAAGGATTTAGTATCAACTTCCCCGCGATTTCATATGTCAGTCCGTATTAATACACGGAAGTTTCTCGTCCCTTTAATCCCGTCCTATGACCGAACGGATTAAAAAGCTTCAATTTTTTCCCCTACTAAAAGAAGATTTATTTTAGAGCTCAACCTCAAAATCGATCGCCATTAAAAGGGCCAAATAAAATTAAAACTTGAATACTAAATTTCAGGGAAAAACCATTACAAACTTTCAGAGCTTAATTAAATTTTAAGATTTTTAATGCCTTAATACCCGGTAATAAAAATACAATTTTAGACCCCAAGAAATTATTAAAAAACTGAGGGAAAACATTAAGAATTTATAAGTTTTTTTTTAATTTTAATAAAGGTAAACGTTGGACGAAGCCTACAACTTGGGCCAGTAATTTTGAATTAGTAATGTCAAGGATAATTAGAACTTTCGCGACCTCAAGAATAAAACAGTAGAATTAATACAACGAAAATTTAAAACTTCGGGTTTTCGTTCAAAAAAAACATTAAAAATAGAAAGTTCATATTTTTAATTTAATAATAAAAGAGTTCTATTGATTTTTATGGATTTTTTATTGTCCCAACTAAGTTATCCTGACCCCCATCACCGTAATTGTTGACGACAGGGAAAAAAAATTAAATTGGGATCTATTTAAAAATTAAAAGGAACATTTGGAACACCCTGTATATAAAAAGATATTTTAGCGGACGAAATATGGCAATAAATTGAACCAAGGGAATTTTCTCCCGCTTAAAATTTTAACCAAGGCATTTATTATTAATTCAATTTTATTTATTTTAAATAATAAATTGTCTCTACTTACCTCTGTATTGGGTCAAACATACATTATTTATTTATTTTTTAGTAAAATATCATTATTTATTTATTTATTTTATAGCTATTGGATATGGGGTGAAAATTAATTTTTAATGAAGCTAATTATGGGAAAATATGTCAAAAAATCAATTTACAAGGGGGTCGTACTGATTAAATAAGAAGCCATAAAATAAATTTGAAGTTACTTCGGTATCTCATGGGGTGTATAAATTCGGGGGGTGTGGTCGGAGATAGGAAAAAGGATGAGGGGGGAAGCAACTTTGAAAAATGCGAACATCATGGAGTGGTTCGTAAGTAAACCGAATTGACGTAGGTTGCTGGGGGGCCATTACACTTTACGGGCGAGGGAGTTTTGGGGGGCGGTTCCCCGACGAAATATTATAGCGAATGAAGGAACCGGGCCAGATAAATCCCTATTATGTTAGTGAGGAACAAAACAGGCTACCTACTTACCTCAAACACACCCGTCTATTAATATTAATTAAATATGACTTTCACTTGCAGGGAACCAAACTCTGTATAATAATCTAAGGTGACAAAAAAGTTGATTCTGCGACTACTGCACCCAATGCAATACCTAGATTCAGAAAGAAATCTAAGTAGAGAAGTTCGAAACTGTTCTGAAATTCCTGGAGCATGCGCAGTAGGATTTGGACGTCAAAAGTGACGTCGTTCGAATCGTGTATCCGTCAAAACTGAAGTCCAAATCGTTCTGCGCATGCTCCAATAGTTTTAAACCGGTTTTAAACTGCGGTTGGAACAAAGCTATAAATGATACATTTGTCCTTTACGGCTTTAACGAAAAGGTGACCAACCGTCTCATCTGGGCAGATCAGTCCCGCTTTGAAGAGCCGTGTCCCGCTGTCCCCTCAATTTCGAAGAGGACGGCCAAATGCCCCGCTTCAAAAAGTTCAGTACTATTCAACGATATTGGGCTGTTTTCCTCGATTTTTTGGTGTATAAACACCCGTTAAATCTGGTTATTGCGCTATTATCATCAGATATTATCGTTAACAATCTATGTATTTTGAGCCGTTTTCCATTTCTTGGTGTAAAAACATCCTTTTCATCGGCAGAATCGTCGTTTTACAAAGTAAAAATTAGCTGATAACTCCCCCCTCTTGTTCTTGAAATTGTGGACATCTGGTACCCTTAACAATGGATAACACACTCAAGAAATACTTGTTAAACATTTTTTTTTAATTTACAATTGAGCCAGAGGATGTGAAAGTTACATAAAGTTTGAAGAATAATCTCAAGTTTGGGAAACATTAAAATTAATTTGTTATAGAAAGAGCAAGGGAGTTCACGTCACATCGTCTTTAGACAGCAATCTATCCTAATTCGCCGTCTTTCGCTTCTTCAGTTCGCAAACAAGGAATTATTTAGACTGTACCTCTTTCCCATAATTAAATAACCGAGTTATAAATTATGAATTCAAAAAGCACTCCGAGCCACTTATAGCGAAACCTGGGGCGGAGGTTTGATCTTGAAAGGTGTTCAGAAGGTAGGGCGAAGTGATGAAAAGGAAGCATCCCTTTAATACGTCATACGCATGGGAGAAAGATGAAAGATTTATGCGGAGATGGCGGATTTTTAGTAAAGAAACTTCCAAGTCATATTCACGTCGAATGATCAATCGAAAATGTCTTTTGAGGCGCGCATAACTCGAAGGCTTACGTCTGCTCCCCACTGTAATCAGTCAACGATTAACGCCTCCCCGTCAATTATTCGCAGGCTATTCTCTCTACCCACTAATTTCGATAAAATTGGATAACTTTGCTAGAACAATTGAATTCGATGACGTAAGGATTTAACTGCGTACCTATTACACGCTCAATCTCCATAATGCGCTTAAGTCTTAAAGACAACAGTTTTCTTAAATACCATCTTCTGTCAGTTATGTCCAGAAAGCAAAGGTTTTTCGGAATAAAGCCCGTTATAAAAATTAACCGGCCCGTTAAGTAAAGGGCTAAAATTTAACCGGCCCGTTAAGTAAAGGGCAAAAACTTAACCTCCCGTTATAAAATTTAACCGGCCGTCAAGTAAAGGGCAAAAACTTAACCGCCCGTTAAAAAATTTAACCGGCGGTAAGTAAAGGGAAAAAATTTAACCGGCCCGTTAAGTAAAGGGCAATTAACCGCCCAAAAATTAACCGGCCCGTTAACTTAAGGGCAAAAATTTTACCGGGCCGTTAAGTAAAAGGCAAAAACTTTAACCGGCGTTAAGTAAAGGGCAAAAATTTAACCGGCCCGTTAAGTAAAGGGCAAAAATTTAACCGTCCCGTTAAAAAAAGGACCAAAATTTGACCGGATAAGTCAGAGGCCAAAATTTAACCGCCCGTTAAAATTTAAACCGGTCCGTTAAGTAAAAGGCCAAAATTTAACCTGACCGTTAAGTTTAATATGCATTTTTGTATATGCACCACTCTCAGAAAATTAAGCAGTACCCCAGAAAATAAAAGATCCGTAGAAAAAAAACTGCTTTATTTTTAAACTTTTCCTGATTTTCTGGGCTCAGTACTTATATAATCAAATTCAAAACTTTATTTTAAAATAATAGCTTTGCTCAAACCGCAGTATGAAACTCCTGGAGCATGCGTAGAAGAATCTGCTAATCAAATTTGGCGGACAAACGATTTTTACGAAGTCTAAATCCTTGTGCGCAAGCTCCAATAGTCACAAACCAGTTTCAAACTGCGATTGGAACAAAGCTAATAGGTACTGATTGAAAAATCGATTCTACGGTATAATTAAAAAGATATATCGATGTGGGTAAAACTAAGGTTCGATGTGCGGTCAAGGAAGCTTTCTCGTTTAAGGAATAATTAACGTGGCTGAAGAATGACTCTCATTTAGTTTGTTAATTTAAGGAAGCCCCCTCTCCACCCTTTCCCTCACCCTCAATACTAAATAATTAACTTATTGTGCGTTAAAGGCGAGGGTTGCTTCAGCAATAAACCTTCTCCAGTCTCAATTTGGTAGCGTAATTGAAAATAATTGCCTAGAAATAAACCTAAAATAATTAACGGTCAACAAGTACAAAAATTTCAATAAAATTTTAAGCAATTAAAATCGAATTGGATCTATCGAAATGTAAAGACGGAGAGGAAGTTGCTAAGTATGCCACTGGGGAATGGAAGTAACATTAGAGGTAGTAAAGTAAAGGCCCCGGTTGTTATAACTATCTAGATCCTGATTTCCTTTAAAACTCCTTTTTAAGAGCAAGATAACTTAAATGGGTGAGACTCCCCAGTTAAAAATGGAGAGGAAAAGCAAACAGAAATGTACCACTATTTGTCTGGAGCTTTCCACGAAAGCCTTTATTTATTTTATAAATTAAATATCCACATTTAGCGATATATTCCGATTTCTATAGAAAGTGTGAATATTACGGAATTAATAACAGAAGGTTTAGAAGCAAATATACATTTTTAATAAAATATTACGAGATTGCGGTCGGGAATAATTGAAAATGAAAATGGCATGTGTAATGAAATAGTAGGAGGCGAAAGAGAACCGCACCGATTGCCTCCGGCAGTACGAAAACGTTGAACCAATTTATTCCAACCGATACGCTTTCATTATGGATTGAAACAACAAAAAGGAACATCAAAATGTTTAAAATATTGAAATAGAAAGACGAAAGTTTAGACAATTGTTTGGTAAAAAGAGTTTTTGAGGATGTTGGGTCTGAATGACCCCATGATTCTTAAGATCTTGATCAAGGTGCCCTAATTGAGATAATTATACCCTACGCCGCCCGGAAATATTTTATGGTAGCCTTGTTTAGCTGAATAAGGCGGAAAACGAAGAAGGAGAAGACAACGACAGACGACTTACAGACTAAAAAACCGAGTTTTCAGAGTCTTATATCTTGGCTCTCTGTGAACAGATAGACTTGAAATGTTTAGCATGTACTTATATTTCAGAGACGGCCTATACGAAATTTTAAGTCGATCGGTCGACAGGGAGCCTACATTGCGAAAAACGCAAATCGTGACTCCAGTGAGCAAACTTGGTACCGTTCATATTTTTCGCCAAAAATGTGGTGAGAATTTGGCTGAATTACAAGATAGGTTGACCCAAATCGATTGATTCCTGTATTACAAAGTAGACCGCTATTGTAGAAGCGAGACCCCATCGGGTAGGTCGTTTTTGTTGAAGCGGCAGGACGTTAGATGACCTCCGGGACCCATGGGGTATCCAACCAGGTGGACGATGAGGATTATACAGATTGAGAATTTCCTCATTTCATGAGAATATTCGAGTAGGGGCGGGCGAAGGGCCGCAAAATTCTACCCTATCTTTATAGCCAACCTCTCCAACCCTCCATCTCACCCTTATAATTATAACTATTGCGGTCGTCTAATTTTCCAATCGTAATGAACTTCTGTCCATGAGATTAACGGGCATTGATTGCTCATATGCAAAATTTCCACGTATAATCGATCACTCGAGGAGCTACCATGAATTAGGTCACAATATATTATTAGCTATTATGGTGTACGTATCAGCTAATAGCGAGAGCGTTTCAGTCCTGTCAATGATTAACGCTATACCGAGAGGTTCCTCGTTATCTATCGATTTATGATATAATATTCAAGCTTTGATTATCTCGATTTTTAAAAAAGGAATGAGATTAAAAAGTTAATTTAATCACGTATTGTTTGTTTTTTGAGAAAATTGAATTTCTGGGTGATGAAGTGGTTAGAATTAACTCCTGCGGTCTCATCTGGAAGATTAAAAAAAAAGGATGAAAAAGAAAGAAAATCATATTTCCTTTTGTTTCACAACGGTCATCCCCTCAAGGACAATTTGCCTCCGGAATTAAAGGTAGAAGGCGGGCAAAGAGGGGAGGGATCACGACTAATTGTAAATTGTCTGACCGATTAGCTGTGGCTTGAAAGAAACGAGAAAGGACAAAGGAAAAGAAGGGATCTAATAGCCCGGCAATCTCTTGCCTTCATTTTCTTATCTCCTGAAGGCAATCAGTGAACTTGAAACAAATTACTCAAACTTTTTTTTTGTCCCCTGTTTTTTTTTCGTTTTTTTGTTCGAAATCGTCCATCAGTAAAGATTCATCGGAAACTCCCTAAAAGCAAATTTCCCTAAATAACCGTTATCTCCCATAATTTGACCGACTTTCATAATTAAGAGCAAAAATGGCAACTAGATAAAAATAATATCCCGCGCCAAAAGCATCGGAACTATCATTCCGGATAATTAAGTTTTATGCACGTTCTGTGTTTAAGTGACCTCCTTTCTTTTTAAACGCATTCCGAAGTATCTTGAAAATAACAGTTCCAGAAGAAAAATTTAAAAAACGGCTGTGGGCGTAGATTACACATCCAATATTAAAAATTTCCACGCGTCATTACTAATTTTCTTAAAAAACCACCTTTTGTGAACTTCAAAAAAATAAGTGACTACCTACTGCTTGGAAATGAAATAGTGAAAGAAAAAAAAGTGATGCAGAATGCGAAGATGCTTAAATTTATGATAGTTGAAATCTCCGGACAAAAATAAGATGGAATTTTTTAAAAAATGAGTCTCTTAGGTCGATTTTAACGGGTTTTAGCGCAAAAAAACGCAAAAAATAGGCACTTTTTAAGGTTGTCAAAAATGGTCATACGAATAGTCAAATCAACTTGAAATTTTGCGTAGATTACGAATCTGAAATGAAAAGTAGGGGTTCTTATTAAAAATAACGAAGTAAGCTTCTGTCGGGGTACCCTGTATATCCAAACGCATTTTAAACTGCTCCGTAAAATTATTTGATTAAAATTTAGGGGGTTTACAGTAAACTTTTTTTTATAAAACCACTTTTTAACGATCTCCCAGACGTGTGCCATTGGGGTATATTTTGGGTAGATTTCTTTCAGAAAATCTACTTAACTATTTTTTATTCTAGTTTTATGGCCAAGAAAAATATCTTTTTAACCCATTTGTCAAGCGCCTCAGTTTTTCTGCTCAGAAGCACGGCTACATATAAAAGGCTTGTGAAAATTCCCTTCAAAATCTTTAATTAATAGAATCCATTTTATAAAATCAGTCAGATACTCTAATCAATGTCGAGCCCTAAATTGAGTTACCGGAACCCGCAGTACTAGGTAAACCTGGGAATTACGATTCCAGCGTTTCAAAATTGGCTCCCCGCGACCGGAATTTCCAATCCGTAAAAAGGTTTTCGGCGTACGAAAGGCTTAATAACTGAGTCAAAGCTTCATCCCTTTCCACATAACTTGTTTGCTGGTTTTTAGGCTTATTAAAATCTTCTTTTAAATGTAGAAATTTTTTTACAGGGATTTTTTTCTTTTGTTTCGAGAAACACATTTTTAAATAAAAAAAACAATTTTTAGGACTTTATTTACTAAGCGTGAACCCACGTGTGACGTATAAACTTCACGTAATGCGAACGTGATGTTTGCCGAGGGTTAAAAAAGAATGCGCACTCATTGTATCGAAAAACAGAGTCGGCACGGTTGTCTCTCGAAAAAAAGGATTTCGACAAAAGACAACTTTATCGGATGTTTTGACACTTAAAAGCAATAAAATCCTCTTGAATTTATCGTCGAAGATAAGATTTTTATAGAGATGTAACAAAAAGGACGTATCATGTTTCTGTTTAAAAAAAAGTTCGATGGTAATGACTCAATTCGACGTAGTACGTACAAAAAACAGGAACCCTTTCAGCCCTTAGGCATTCCTGAACATAGTAATTGTCGAAAGGTAGAACCGTGAAGGGTCTCACAGGTGCATTAAGATGTAATGGCGGGAAAAAGAAAAAAATACGTGTGTGGTAGATCAATTACATCAACCCTAAATTTTTAAGTTTTTTTTTAACTTACCTATTCTATTAAAAACTCTCCAATTCCAATAAAGAAGTTTTCCATCATTAAAAAGTTTTCCCGTAAGTCCGTTTAACGTTTTCAACGGAATTTCAAACGGCAACAAGAATAATTTTACAAAGCCAGGACGCGTTTTCACAGTTCCATAAACTACAATATAAGTTATTACTTAAAAGTTTCATATTCTCTGGTTGAAGTTGGCAATAAATTTTGAAATGAGATATTTTACATCAAAATTTTATTCCACTCAAAATTAATGCAGTTTTTTATTTTTGTTGTTTTTTTAGAGGCCTCTAAAATATACAGAAATGATCCCGAGGCAGATAATTATCCTCAATCATATCAACGATTTTGAAAGTATATCATCGGACGAAAAAAAGCGGTTTCTTGACCGAAAAAACTACAAACAATTACGATCCCGTTCGCCCATTTATAAAACCTGGGAACTATCACTACCATAAGAATTGGCGCATCAAAACAATATTCAGTAAACGTGGGTAAAGATTAGAAAAAAAGGAGTAAAAAGAGATAATTGCTTCAAGACAAGAGTTCTATTAAGTTTTACTGCGTGAGTACCAAAAACAGTTAGCGCTGACAAGTTCCGGTTTATGGAGGGAGTTACAGCTGCTTTTTACTTAGTAAAAAGTGGACGATTTTGAAACGAATTGCTCGGATATTTCTTATCCGATCGCATTGAATCTTTTTCTATCATATTCTACAAAGTGTTACCTACAATTCAATCCAAAAACATTCCAAAACAATAATTCTGAAAAAAAAAAAAACTACAAATGTTTGAAAAAAAAAAATTTTTTTCACTTTTTTTCAACTTTGAAAATTTTTAATAAAAAAAAATAAACAATGTAGTTTCAATTTGCATGGATAGAATTTCAGATTTAGACGATTCTGCCGATAAAAAGGTTTTTATACACAAAAATTGAGAAAAACTACCCAAAAAGATTTTAAACGCTCAAACACCCGATAAAAGGATGTTTTACACCAAGCAACGGAAAACGGCCCAAAATAGATTGTTTACGATAATATCTGATGCTGATAGCTAAATAACCAGATAAAACGGGTTTTTATACACCAAAAAATTGAGAAAAACGACCCAAAAAGATTTTAAACGCTCAAACACCCGATAAAAAGGATGTTTTTACACCAAGCAACGAAAAAGGCCCAAAATAGATTGTTTACGATAATATCTGATGCTGATAGCTCAATAACCAGATAAAGGGGTTTTGATACACCAAAAAATTGAGAAAAACGACCCAAAAAGATTTTAAACGCTCAAACACCCGATAAAAAGGATGTTTTTACACCAAGCAATGGAAAACGGCCCAAAATAGATTGTTTACGATAATATGTGATGCTGATAGCTCAATAACTACACCAAAAAATCGAGGAAAACATTACGGAAAACTGCTTATCAGCTAGCTGATGTACCATGTGTATAGCATTATAAAATCATGTGAATTTTTTTTCAAAAATTTTTTAAAATTATTTCTAGATATCTGATTTTGAAAAATGATGTATCATTAGAACTGGAACAGATTAAATTTTAATTTTAAAAAAACGATATTTTTTTCACTCCCCCCTTCTGCAGAAAAAACGGATTTTATTCTACACATTTTGCGAAAGACGGTTTATTCTAAAAAAAACAGGCGAAAATCACGTAATGGAATAGAGCGATTAGTCCGGTAGTGAAACAGGCGGGAATTATTGATGAGATTATTGTGTAATGGGGCAAGAGGGCGAGTAACAAGTGGAGAGAGCCGAGCGAGAGGAGTACCTACCGCGGGTGGTCTTACAGACGTGACCACTACTTTTTAATTGCCCGTAACTTATTACCTGACCGGAGGGCTTTTTTAAAAAAGATACCTCTACTTTTTTCTCCTGTAAAAGAAGTAAGGGAAAAATTAAAAGATTTTAGGCGAAATTATACCTGAAGAAGAAGATAAACGCGTTTTCGTTATCCGGATGAAAAGGACATCAAGACATCAGTTTAGTAACGTAGCTAATAGGGACAAAAGAAAAGGTTAAAAAGAAGGTATTGTACCTCAGGCCACAATAGAAATCTCATGTGTGACGGACTAGGGAAAAAAACCGAACCCGTGTGAAGAAGCTTGAGAAGTCAGGTGTTACACCGAAACACTTTTAAGGCGAAGACCTTTCTTTATATCAAAAGTTGATTTAAATTTCCCCAAGAAACTTCGAAATAAACAAGTTCTTTTATAATTACTAAAGTTCGGGAAGACGTTAATGTTTTACGGGTAAAAACGTCAATCAAGAATCGCTAAACTGCTTTAATATAAAATCAGGAATTCCAGGGAGTTTTTATTACCATACAATGTCCAGTAGGACTAATCCTTGTGATTTATGTGCGAAACGGAGATTTAAAAGACGAAAAAGGGGGCCCAGTGATGCATCGACTGTCTTGTTTGTATGATAATGGCGAGGTCATTGTTCAACGGACTGGAGAAACTCATCAATTCCCTCGCGAAAGGACTTTCTTTAAAGACAAAAGAAAAAATTTGAATATTTTTCTCCCGGAATTTAATAAACTAAAGAAAACGAAAGAATCAAAGAGAATTTAAATGACGCTTTAAAGTATTCTAAAATCTTTTTATAACAATACTCTGACTGATCTGCGACATTTTTTTTTAGTTTAAAATATTAATCTTAACTGTCAAATTTTTTTCTCTTCTATTGTATTAGAAATCGAAGTTTATAACTTCGGAAAAAACCCTTTCGTTCAGGTTAATTTCACAAATGAAAAAAGTTATCAGAGCAGTTCGGAAATAACGCAAAAAACACAGTCAGCGCTTTAGAATGTTTTCACCACTTCAACCCGTTGGCTTCTTCGGATTCCTATGTTAATTGAAATTCCCACATTTAATCTATTTCAGTGTAATTTTTAATTTCTTTAACCCTGAGATAAAAGAAAATGTAGGTCAAAATTATGCAAGTTTTCTGAAATCATTATTACAAGATCTGTGCGTGAGAAAAACTTTTTTTTTGTTTCTAAATCAGAGATGGTATTTAAAATAATAATAATGACCCTAGGCGGTAGAAATATCAAAAAATGAGGTGGCGAGTGGCTCTATCTCTTGGCGAACCGAGGCGGCTTCAAAGATACTGTTTGTTGGCTTCCCGCTGTATCCTTGAAGTCTCTCAGGGGATAAAATTACAGAAAAAAAAAAATGAAAAGACAAAATCAGAACTATTGCATACAGCTGATCTAAATCTATCCCCAATCTTAGTCAAAAACATCAAGTTAAATCGAAGATTGGAGAACGAAATTGGATGAAAAGGATCACCAAATGTTACCCTGAAATTATTTGTGACATTAGCAAAACAAAGAGAGAGAAAGGAAAAAAAGAGAATTAGAATTGTCAGCCCTTCGTGTATTCAATAGGAGAAGGGAAGATTAATGAGAATAATTTTTTAATAGTAAAGAAAAGGTATGAGGACTAAACCCAGGTGAATGTTATCTCAAAGGGCTTCGACGAATCAAAGGCCATTGTCTTTTAAATAGCTCGAACGTCTTGAAAAACACGGAGGAGACGTAAAACTCGGTAATTCAACCGCCAGAGAATTTTTCTCGACCCTAGACAGACAATGGTGGACAAGTGACAAGTGTGAAACGTAAACAGCGTGTCCGTGATGGACGAAACTGGTCGAGTCTTGAAAATGACCACATGCAAATGAGATTTCATTGTGTCCCGACGTGAGAAAGGAAAAAAAAATCGTAGTCTAAACCGAGACGGACGTTTTCAAAGGTGGCATTTTCTCTCTTCTTTTATCGCTTTTAAATATATCACGTACAATGGAACTACAATAGTATTGAAAATTATTCTTGAGTCCTACTGTGGACGAAAGGGAGCTCGCCGACACAAAGGTGCGTTTCGTCACTGTCACTGAGAATCGACAGAAAATATTTACGACTTAAAAACAACACAAATTCTCACATACAATCTTACACTTTCAAATCCTAACTTAATCTCGGCTTAATTTTCTAATCGAATCGTACTTTGCTTTACTTCTACTACGCAAATTTCAAGTTTCAAAGGAAGAAGGGAGGATTTTTTGAACTGAAGGAAACTTTTGTTTTTCCCAGACATATTAGACCCAAGAGATACACCTTTATAGCTCCAGACCCCTTTTTTAAACTTTTAGAATCCAACTTTGACTATAATTAATTTTTAAGCAAATTAAACTTTTAAATTCAAACTTAAAATTTACGTACGATCTTTCAGTCCTTTACAGTAATCACTTCATACCTGAAACATAAAATTTAAATGAATTAAATAAAAAGAATGTTCATAATAATTCGATTAGAAGTTATAATTTTTTGCAAGGAGGGAAATTTTCGAGATAAATCAATGAGTGCTGATCATGAGTTTTTGATGTGATATCGAAAAAAATGATATTAAGCATCGGAGGAATAAAAAAGGCCGCCCTCGATAAAGGGGACGTCAAAAAGAAAATGACTAGACACTTTTTAACGTGAGAATTCAATCAAATACGAAAACGTTTTGATTCGAACGTCCTGACATTTTTTTTCTTTCTTTTTTTCTGGACGGTGTTACGTAGGAGAAACGTAAGACAGATTGCTCTAAAAGGCGTAGGCGGAGAGGAAAAAGGTGGGCCATCACAAAAAGTGACCTTTACCGCGTGCGTGTTTATGATCACCTGAGGACGACCCAATTTCTTTATAAGCACTTACGTCTTTTGAAATGCTATACCTATTTAAGGTAGGTCTTTTCAATGATAAGGGCAATTACCGAAGGATGTTAACGTTTCGAAACCTTTTCTAAATGTCTGCTAGGATACTCAGTGCTTAAAAAATGTCTCCACGAGGAAGATTAAATCTTAATAGGTGTTAATTTTTTATTAGTCGGAGTCAACAGGAGAACACCATTCAACATAACGCATTTTACCCCAAAGCAGTTGAACATAAAAAAATCCGCAATTCAACATAAAAATCAGTAGTTCACCATAATGCGTTTCGGCATATTGCAATTGAACATAAAGAACTCAAAAGTTCAAAAATTTTGAGCATTATGCATTTCGACAGTAACCTGCAAAACCTCGTATGTTCTCAGCTCAGAATTTTACAGGAGACATAAAAGGACTTGCGAGGTCTTCTAGAAGGTTATGGACTTGCAGGTTATTCAGTCGAACATAGAGAAGACATTTCTCACTGAATCGAAACGTAAGGTTCTAGAGCCTTACATTTACCCAGCAAGCTCAAAACCTTATTTTGGGGAAAAATCGGACTTACGAGGTTTTGCAGGTATACTGTCGATTTCAACATAAAGCGTTTCGCCATAAACGACTCTTCAATAAATGCAAGTCGACATAAAAAAAGTGCAAGTCACTATTACGTTCTCACCATAAAATCCTCTCTTTAAACTTGCTGTTTCGTCATAAAACTGTTTCTGTAGTTTGGGCATAATACATCTCACCATAAACTAGGGACAGCGAAAGAGCAAGCCAATTTTCGCCGTTTAAAACGCGATTATGGCGGAACGACAAAAACCATAAAACTTGACAGTTCACCATAATGCAATTCAACGTGAAGCATCTCACCATAAACTAGGAAAAGCAAGGAGGCAGCCAATGGGATCAGCTCATATTATGACACAACGGTGTTAATTTTTTTCCTCTCGCGAGAAAGTGCGAATTGCATTGTGGTGAACTTCACGTTTTAAGGTTTTTGTCGTTTCGCCCTAATCGCGTTTTAAACGGCAAAAGTAGGCTTACTCTTTCGCCTCTATCGCTCTCCCTAGTTTATGGTGAGATTTATTATGCCCAAACGACAGAAACAGTGTAATGGCGAAACGATAAGTTCTTTAAAATGAAAGTTTCCTTTGTGTTCAACTGCGCTATGTTGAAACGACAAACTTCATGTCGAAACGACAAGCGTTAAATCTCTTCTTTATGGTGAGATGTATTATGTTCAAATGGATTATGGTGAACGTTTTGACTATTTTCTTTATGTTGAGTTGCAGATTTTTATGGTGAACGGACGAGTAAACTAGAAAGGGGAAAACAGTGAAGAAAAAAGTTTGTCCCCCAGCAGGATTCGAACCTTCGTTCTCAGGTTCTGCTAGGTAGAGCGCAGAGCCGGTAACCCCGAGATCGCAGGTTCGAATTCCGCTGGGGGACAAAATTTTTTTCTACTGTTTTCCCCTTCCAAAACTCGGTTTAATATTTTTTTTTTTATAATTTCCTTCGAATAATTTCCTAAATGTATCATCGTCTAGTTTTCTGAGGAAAACTTTTTTTTTTTTCCTTAAAATCGGTACTTTAGGTTTACTAGCTACTCACCTTCCGATCGTTCTTCAAATTCCAAACCCTTAGAAAGGACGTCGACGAAGGGGATGGATATAAAAGGAATTCGATAGTAATTTTGATGAAAGCTCCGTGGTTTTCCCTGTTGATAATATTGTAGGAACGTGATTGATGAATAAAAGGAATTTTATTGGCTTAAAAAAAGTAATCACCCCCTTTTAAAATTCAAACAATAAGGATAATATGGAATGATTTCTCATATTGTGATAATATAAATCTGGTAGTCTAATACGTAGAATGGGAATTGGCGTTATCTCATTATGCTAACACCTCTGTTTATCCGTTTCCCACTATGACTTCGGCCGAATCCAATTGCCTAGATGGCCAAAGGGCTGATCTAATGCATACTGTATAGGGTCTGAACTGAGAGCCACTTCTGATTTCAACGGTCGAACGATCAACTAATTATAACTTTGGATTAGATTGCTCTGGTACTAAATTAGTACGAAATCTTTTATTCCCTTACGTTTTTCTCATTTTTTAAAAAAGGCGGGAGGTGAGACATCGATGTGTGATATATCGAACCATTTATCATCCGTGTGTCGCTTTTAGACACGGCTCCGCCTTTAATCATTGCTTATGAATCTGGCCGATAACATTTATAAGGCAAATATTTTCTCGAATCGGAATAAATTAAGCCGCCCTCTCACACCATTTTGATCATAAATCATCGAGAACGTACAGATAAAAAGGAGATTATTTTTAAGGCAAATATTTCAGTTTATACAATAAATTGTGTATAATCTCGTCTCTAGAACGTCAGATAGGAACAATAAAAGCGTGTTCAAGTCCAACAATAACATGATTTTATCTTTAAAAACTAGATGACAATTTGATTTTTAAAAGTTTTGTAGATATTTCAGAGATGATTTTTAAAAAATCTCTTATTTTAGCGGACAAGTTGACTCAACGTATCCGGGTCATCCTCGTATTTTTAATTCTTTGATAGCAAAATCCCCCTCATACATATTCAACCCCGACGTATGGAAATACGTAAAACACCCTTGTATAAAACCTCTTTTTCTTGTATTCCGGACTATAAAAATTATCATATTTTTTCTACAAGATAATGAAATAGTTCATGTTTTGAATAAGGATTTGTGGAAAGCTTTTAAAACAAAAAGTACTTTTAGCTTAAAATGAAATGGTTCAAAAAGTTTATTATTGAAAATTTTGTTTTTGTGATAAAGAATCTGTTTGGAGGGATTTTGATTGTAATGTTTTAGCCCAGAGGACTCGTAATGGATATGTTAACGAAGGAGTGGGAAGGGAAAAGGGTCTCCCTGAGGACTGGCTTGATTCCAGAGCGTCCTGCGCCCTTATTGTCCCTTGTACAACCCGCAAACTGATTTATTTTGTCCAATATCCTCGAGAAGGATACTTCCAAGCTAAAAGAGCCCTTTCCTTTGCCCTATATCAACGAAACGCCCTCTCCTTATGTCCGGCCCTACTTGACTCCATTCATATCATCCCTTAAATAAAGTATAAACTTTCCATGAACGACTTTCTAAATTAAATTTTTGATGAAATTTTTTTTTCGGATGTGTGTTTAGGGTATATCGGTAGTTGTACAATATACCCAGCACTTTCAAGGGGAAAAAAAATTTATTTTAAATAAAAAAGGGCGATAAATAATCGAAACGCGATCTTCTTATCGTACGGTGTGGATTCTAATTACTTGTAAGTTGTCCTGAGCAAACCACGGCGGTTTTAGTTACAAATCAGGGTTCCCTCCCACGTTTAAATCCGTAGATAAGCGCGACCCCGGGGAAAGTCTGCTACGCGGAGCCCAACAGGAAGACAAAGCGGTCTTCGGATTAATTACCTCCAGGACACCCACCCCTTTTCCGCCTTATTCCTCCTCCCGCCGGCCCAATGTCTCCAGGGTAGGGCGTTAATTGTGTTTTTTCTACTTTTTTCCCTCCCTAGAAACGTGCCAACCTCACAGACCGACTAATTTACTTGGCCGTCTGAAATTTAATTTTTTTTTCTTCTTTTATCAGAGTGAAACTTCAATTCTCTCCTCATACTAGGTTAAAACATAATTCCTTTTTCACCAACCTTATATTTCAATTAGCTGGAAAAAATGCTTGAAATATTTTTTTATCGGATGGATTTTTAATTATGAAAAAACCTATATAAAAACCAAAAAAAAAAAAAGGAATCTGCGAACCAGTTGTGAGAAAATAATAACTTTTATCAAGACTTTGCTTATCCCACAAAAAATATTTATAGGATCCACTTAACCGTTTCAAAGTCGTAAAATAAATTTTAGAGGACAATAAAGTGCTGTGGAAGGAGTAAAACTTGCGCAACCATTTTCATAATAAAACTAAGTCCTGAGGAAACCAGGGAAACTCGTTGTTAGAAGTTTCTGCTAACAAGTCTATTTTCTACACAAAACCCACGGAACAACTCGGTTGAAATTGTACGCCTGAAAGTGAGAAAATAGAAGTTTTTTTCTGTCAAAAATAGAAACAAAATAACGAAAGTATTTCAGTTTTCCATTACAGTTTTCTCAATTTTCTTGCCCCCGAGAGACCCGAGATAAGGTAAGTTGCAAATATGAAAAAAAAAGAGGGGAGGTTTTCGAGTTTCAGAAAGGGTTATTTCCTTCCCTATATTTCGATATTCTGAAGCCACTCTTCAAAAAAAGAGGATAAAAAACCTTCCTTCAAAAGGGTAGCAGTAATATGATTTAATAAAGATTTTTCCCTACCCAAGAAGAAAATGCTATTACATGATTAAAATACGAGAAATGTTAAATTTTCGTGTTTTCGTGTTTGGTGCATGCGGTAGGATGCGTTCACTTTTGACATCGCTTATCGATACAATTATCGCCGCACGAGAAATCCGCACGAAAGGCGGAGAAAGAAGAAATTCATTACCAACGCAATTGTGAGATAAACACATTTTTAGTTTTTCCAAAAAAATAACATGAAAATGTAATTAATTACCTTTTATTGTTTTGAGTTGTCTCTTTTGTTTTTCGACTCCTATAATAGCAAAGCCCTTCTGAAGATTCCATTCTACTATCTTAATGGTCTTCTTAGGCCAAAGACATCTATCATTCTTCCCTCGGGTTCTATTACCGATGTTGTCTTTTGTTATACAGTGTATACAGCAACCGAGGGTTTTAATACAACCCAACAGAAACGTGATTATTCTCCTTAATAGATTATTAATGGACGAAAAATATGCGTCCTTGAAAAAGAAATCAAAATTGACCAAAGGAATATAAAGACACGAGTTTCACAACGGATAAATTGGTTCAATCGTTCCGAAGGTGAGCTCGATCACGACTTCATAAAAAAAAAAAAAAAGTTGGTCAAGTTTCGTTTTGTATAAACGGATAGTTGCTTGTTACAGGACTTTTTGCAATTCTGGAAAAATTAGGACATTATGGATAAACTATTTTGAAAAAGAACCATTTGAAGACTTCTTAAGTACTCATTTTTGAGCATCAAAACTGTTATTATAGCACGAAAAAATAAAATAGCATAGGTATTTAAGGGTCCGGAAGGAAGAAATTTCTTAACTTCCGAAAGATTAGCACATATTGTCTGTTTTTTCCCCAGTAAAATGTTTAAACATGCCAAAATCACCTGATTTTCCACACCGGATAATAACTAAATCATACCTATTGAATCCAGATGATTCACATCTACGGGAGAGTACTGTTCAACATAACGCATTTCACCATAAAGCAGTTGAGCATAAAAAATCTGCATTTCGACAAAAAAAATCTGTAGTTCACCATAATGCGTTTTGGCATAATGGAATTGAACATAGAGCTCTCAAAAGTTCAAAAATTTTGAGCATTCGCCAAAAACGACTTTTTCAATAAATGTAAGACGTCATTTAAAAAGTGCAAGTCACCAAAACGCTTCTCACCATAAAAGCTTCTCTTTTAGCTTGTTGTTTCGCCGTAAGACTGTTACTATCGTTTGGGCATAATTCATCTCGCCATAAACTAGGGACAGTGAAAGAGCAAGTCTATTATGGCGAAACGACATAAACATTAAAACTTGACAAATCACCATAATGCAATTCAACATAAAGCATCTCACCATTAACTAGGAAAAGCAATCAGGCAGCCAATGGGATAAGCTCGGTTTATAATACAAGGGGGTTAATTTTTTTTCTTTAGCAAGGATCAGCTCGCGGTCAGCTCGCTTTATGGTGAGATGCTTTATGTTGAATTGCATTGTGGTGAGCTGTCAAGTTTTAAGGTTTTTGTCGTTTCGCCATAATCGCGCTTTAAAGGCTTACTCTTTCGCTGTCCCTAGTTTATAGTGAGATGAATTATGCCCTAACAACAGAAAGAGTTTTATGGTGAAACGACAAGTTCTTTAAAATGAAAGATTACTTAAAGTTCGACTGCGTTATTTTGAGAAGACAAATTTTATGTTGAAACGACAAGTGCAAAATCTCTTCTTTATGGTGAGATGTATTATGTTGAAATGCATTATGGTGAACGTTTTCGACTATTTTCTTTATGTTGAGTTGCAGAATTTTTATGGTGAACGGAAACTCGCTATTTACTGCTATTTTAAGGTTGAATGCATTATGGCAAACCGCATTATGTCGACACGTATACACTCCAAATCTATTTTCAATCTTTCTTGGACTTCCTACAAGAATCAAAATTACGTTGAAATCTCAGAATTAGAAGATTAGTGTATGAGATAATGTGGATTTTGTAGCCTTAAGAACCTAATCCTCTTCCTATTTCAGCCGCTAACAAACTTGAGCTATCAAAGCATAAGCGCTCAGTTTCTTCCTGACCAACATATTGTGACACTAATTATGCTTCAATACAGCGCAAGAATTTTTAAAGAAAACAAGCCGCAAAAAGAAGAAAGCGTCCGATTTGAAATGAAATAGCGTTCTGTTGGTAATACACTGAGGTTGAAAGGTTAAATATTTATAGTGTACGCAACTGCTTTATTTATGTAACATCGTATTTGACCTCGTGACTCCCCAGATTTATTTTCTCATTAACTTGATGTCTTGAGAATTCGTAAATCCACTGCTCTTCAACAAGAAAAATGGTTGCGCTAAGATAATGCGTTTGCATGACTTAAAAATATTCAGTTGCGAAAAAAAAAATCGGGAACATAAAGAAAAATTATTTAACTTTCCATTCATGACGAGAGCAGGGTCATGACATTTAAGAGGAAAGTGAAGCCGAATTCAGAAACCATCATCTATCACAAAATAATTACCATTTCGTAACAGTCTCGGTTTCAGTTTGATGGGTAAAAAGGTATGAGAAAAGACTAGAGAGAAAAAAAAGGGTCTTCCACCACGCCTTAATTGCCACATGGCCTAATTATAAGTGCGCTTTATAATTCTCCAAAGCGAGCGCTTTATAATGAAACTGACATGTTAATCAAGAGCTGGAAGGGCCCGTAATTTTATAGAAAAGAATCCAAGTGTGTCTTAATTTATTGACTACAAGGGCGACCTTTTACTTTGGTATTTTCAATCCTCCCATGAGTCTACGCTTCTTTTTTAAAAGTTTCTTATCTAATTAACATAATAAAGTCGAGTTGCATTTGAGGACTTAAAAATAATTTTTATTCTATTTGAAAAGAGGCAATTAGTAATTATTATTTGTTAATTACAAGAATTTAGGCGAAAATTAATGTCAGAAGTGGTAATTTGAAAAATCCTTTAAATATACAAATGGTCAATTAGAAAGGAAAAAGCTTGTTATGTTGATTTCCAAGCGTGTAGAAAATTGAAAAAGAGGAGAGGTATTTCCATCGGAGCTCTCATCGCAATGCATAAATAAATCAGGAGGTCACGAAGCGTTGGGGGTCGGTGCTTCCAAGGCGCGGGGGCGGGGGATGAGAGTTTAGCCCTGTGACAGAAGCACTTGCAAAGCCATCGGAGAGGGGGTTTTTCGACCGACATTACCAGCATTACAGCTTTGAAATATTCCAAGAGGGAAGCTCCCATTAGCCGCTTGTCAGGACCGGGGACCTTTCGGATATAACCCTTATTAAAAAATTACACAAAAAACGTCAACCCTCCTATCAAAAAGTTTAAAAATAAAACTAAAGTCCTTATTTCAACAAAAAAATTTACTCGACGTTAATCACAAATGCAAATTACACTAATAAATTTCAAACAACTTATCATTAGAACTGTTTTCAAGGGCTTTTTACTTAAAATTTCCTTAGAACTCCGGCTTAGTGGGATGAAAGCAAAAGAAAAAAAAAAGGAAGAAGAAAATCTGGAAGGATAAAGCCTCGTTGAAGGGCTTCATTTGAATATCAAAAGAAAAATGTTTTTCCTTAAGATTATGCAATTTTCCATAATTAAAATATTTTTTTTTAAGTCATTAAATAAAATTTTTAAATAATTGTATTTATTAAATGATTTTCAAACGGATTCAGTAAGAGAAAAATCGCAATGAGTAGGTAGACATTTTAAAAAAATTTTAATAAAAAGTTGAATATTCCTCTGAGAGGAAACATTGTTCAGAAAACAACATTCTTGCCGAAATAAGAGGGTTATGCGAGGCGGAGTAAAATTTCCTAAATACAATATCATAAATCCGACTTAATTGGATAATAGGAAGTGCCGATGGAGTACCCAATCTCCACCCGCGTTCGCCCTTTTCACCCCAATTTCCATATTAAAATTATTTTCGGAAAATAATACGAAACAACGAACACGTTCGGAGAATCAAATTCGAGGGAGAAATTTAACACTACCCTTTTCTGAACAGTTTAGGTAATAACAATTTTAAAAAACAACAGGAGTGGGAGGTATGACGAAGAGGAAGTTTAAGGAGGGGAAAGTATAAAGGAGGGGAATTTCAAGGAGGGGGAAGTATAAGGAGGGAGGAAGTAAAAAAGGAAAGGAAGAATAATTTCAAGCATTTAGACAATAATATTATTTCTTTTTTCTAAAAATTTTTAAAGTTATTTTTCCAATTTTTTTTTTCGAAGTTATTTTTTTAATTTTTTTTTGTAAAAAATTTTTGTCGTCTGTCAAAAAAGTTTTTTCGATTTGGGGGGGGGGGGGATTTGCAGTTTTTTTTAGTATCAGGGTATAAATAATGGGATTTCTGCGCAAGGGATGCTTCTCTCGCAAAGGGTGGAAGTATCAAATTTCTCCGTACTAAAAATCCAAGAAAAAAAAAATTGCTGAAAAACGGTTCAAACAGTGGCCGTGAAGTGTTCCGGAAAAAATGCTACGGCCGGCCGGAACCACAGACAAAGTTGAGATCGGTAAAGATCTGACCCTCCGGGGACCCCGAAAACCCGACGTGGAGAGTATCACAATAACTTCATAAAGGAAAAAATCGACATTTAGTCAAATTACTCAAGTTTTTCGAAAGCGTAATTAATTTCTTGTGAAAGTGAACGAAAAAAATCAACTTTTCCATGTCATTGTTGCCTCAGCGGATAGAAGTTAGGCCCCAAAAAAACCATCTTCCCTCAACTATGACGGAGAACTCAATATCTCTAATAAAAACAAGACTTAACTTAAATAAAATCTTCAATTTTTCACTCCTTTTATACATTTTTTTTTAGTCAAAGTGCGTGTTTATCGCGTCAAAAATTTTGTTGTTTATTGTTATTTCTGATACGTTTCCTTCCCCCAATGGCTTATCGTATTAGCGAGGGGGAGTCGCGATAAAATTAATAACACGTTAAAAACTCTAACTCGGTTAATAAAGATAAAACACCATTTCATTTTAAAGCTGAAAATACAATTTCATCTTGTTAAAAGATAAAGTTTAAAGTTTAAAAAGAAGACGTCAAGGAATTTTTTTTATTTTCTAAAATTTATTAATACTCGAAGTGCTTTTAATAGGCCACATCAAAGCCGTCAAAATAGATAAAATGTTTATTTCAAAGCGACTCCATACATTTTTCATGAAGATAGACGTCAGTTGTGTGGAAGCGCACAGGGCGGCCAGAGAATGCTTAGGGTTGAATTTCCCGTAGCGACTCAAGTATTCTATTACTCGGTTTGAATAGTTCGAGGTACTCTCGGATCTGACTTTAATCAGACCGAGGTTAAACATTTAAAGGGATTGCGGATTGAATGGACTAAAGGCATGGTTTCTTGTGAAGAATCTTCCCACAGAGGCCGCAAACGAATGGCTTTCCTCTAAACCGACTTTCAATTAACTTGGTTTCACATCCAGATTTTTCCTCCCCATATTATCTTTGACATTCTGAAATCACTTTTTTTTTTCTTTTAAGTAAAACTTCCGAAACAAGCCGCAATTTTTTTTTTCTTTACGACGATCTGAAACGAAAAACTTTTACGGTAATTTGTTCGGAAAGTAATTTATGTGGAAACGTACGAGGCATGCAAAAAGGACCATCTGGAACGGAATATTCTCTCCCACACTACTTTGATTTAAAAAAGAATGTCTATTACTTTTCCTTCTTAACAAATCACAAAGAAACCCCTAAAAAAATACACTTTTTGAACTTCCAATATCCCAAAGTACTATTTTCTTCGAACGATAAAAATGAATATTCCGTTTCCCATTTATATTTACAGCCGTGGTCATCAAAACAGCAAACTAATGGAGCTTGTAGCAATAAAAAAATTTTTACATCAGGAAAATAAATAAAAAACCAAATTTCTTGGGATTTTCTAATTTGGCAAATAAGCAATAAACTTTTTCAATTTTTAGAAAATAATCCGTTTCTGTAATGCTATATTATTGCAGTGGATAATGACATGAAAAACTTGATTCCCAGTAGGTAATATCTGATTTCATCCCAGGTTATTGTGGAACAACTCCCTTTGCGGAAAATGATAACATAAAAGCCGCAAGGTGTATTAACCAGATCTCGAGTTGATCACTAATCATATTAGCAGCTGTCCAGTTGATATGAACCACTAATTATTAGCCAAACCAAGCGAAGGTTGGTGTTTCTCTAATTTGTGGTCGATTCAGTCATGAATTCTCCGGTATCATTCGGCTCGATATCACTACTAAATTAATTATTAACCTCAAATACCTTCACCGGGGATGCTTTCAGGGGAATAATCCTGACAATAAGGATTAGCACCTACTTTGAATTGTTTAAAATAGAAGCTTTAGAAGAAAAATCTAAAAAGTTAAAATAGTTTCGCTTAAAAAAACTGAAAAAAAGTTTTAGTTATAAAATGTGAATTCATCGTTTCTAAGCGCAATTACAAAGCGATGTTGTTATCTATTCAAATGAAGCCGTTTTCGTCGGAAACGACCACTTTCGGCATACTCTAAAAGGATATTTGTAATTTGAAAAGGGGGATTTTGAACTTCTGAGAAGGAAGAGGGTGGAAGAAAACCTTTGAGGCGTACCTACCAGAAGGGTGCGCGCGTGAGGTTGAATTTATTTTCATCGAAGAGACGAGAAGGGGTTTGTGTCTACCCTATGCAAATTAGCTGCGGTCTCAAGAGGATTTATACATTATGTATTCCTCTTTCTTCCTTCATTAGAAGCACGGGCGGAGGCGGAAAAGGGGTCGAATCGGTCGCACTCATCACCTTTAAAACCTTCAGACTAATTTAGACGCGACTCCTTTATTATTATTAAATTTTATACTCCACAAAAAAATGTTATAAAAAATATTAGACGCCATTATTTTAATAAAGTATCAATAAAAATTAAAAGCATTATACCGCACACATGGATCGTCTGATAAAACACACGCAAGAAAACGGGCCAAATTATAAAAAAAAATTACTTTTCGACGAAAAGCCATAATTATGCAGTCGTTAACTCATCACACATAAAATGTGTTTTTAAAATTTTAAGACATTTACAAAAATATAAGTCGGTACATTAGCACAATTTAAATTAGAAACTTTTTAATTATCGGAAAACGATTGTCCTATTTTTAGACATTTCCTTTCTTTCTGCTTTTTTTTCTCTGCATAAAATAAATATTTATAAGATCTCGTTAGGCAAATCTTCTACTTTGATATTTATGATTTTTCTCAACATTCAAATGTCAAATTAATAATCTTTGTCTTTTCAAGTGCCTCATAAAGCGTATAATTTTTATTTTTCGTGGAAAAATAAATAAATAAAAATTCCATTGAATGATGAATAAATATATTTTATTCTATTTAATAGCAACAAATATATTATTGTAAATAATGTATAATAATATAATGAATAAATGACCTTATGATAATTTTGTCACATGGTTCTAAATTACAGATGAAAGTAAAATCATGTCAGACACAATTACCTATAAGATTAATTCAATTCTAAATTGAAAATAGAAGTTGGCAGATAATATAGGGCATGATATTATTAATTATAGTAAGGTTCAAGTAAAATAGAAGATAAAATAAAAAAATAGGGCCCACCTAACGAGGCGTATTTCGCCGAAACCGGTCGTGTTATTTCCGTTTTTTTTTATTTTCTCTCCCTCGCTAACTAGTATTTTTAAGGCATAATATATTAATTTAAATAAAAGCTAAATTTATATGAAGTTGTTTGTGTTCTTATTGAAAAATAAGCCCTTATCATTTTTTTAAATCAAAGGGAATACCACCAACGGAAAAAAAATAGAGAAAAAACCGTCAAAATATTATAATGAGATAATATTAAGGCTATGTGCATACAATAAAAATGACCCTATAAACTTTTATTACCTCAAGTAGAATTTTTTCATAACGGGAACAATGTTTTCTTTTAAAAAAAGTACCTATTTATTTAGGTATTTTGAAATTTAAAAAACAAATAGAGGACGTCTTGGTTTGTATTCAACATATTTTTTATTAACCGAAGAAAAGAAGTACTGAGAAGTAGTAAATAATGTAGTATGTACCTTCCAAGTAAATATGTATATGTAGTAGTTTATTTAGTTTTGCCTAACTTAAAATAAATAATAAATAAACAAATAAAAATACTTTCTTTAAGGAAATTAAAAAAGGAATTTCCATATAAATTTTCCATTTTTTGAAAACTTTAAAAAGGACAAAAAAGCACAATAAGAGAGGGAAAAAAGTATGAAACGAAATTTTTACTATTTTAATTAATTTTAATATTATTGTTTTATTTTATTTGAAAAAATTATATTTAGAACACAACAAAGGGCCCATGTTGAATTAATGAATCGAAATAAACAAAAGGATGGATTACATGAAGTTGGTAAAAACAATGAAATTTTGTGTTTTGTTATAAGTCTTATAGGTTTTTTGTTACTTTTTCCCCCTTCGATTTTTAGTAACAAGGCATAAATAATGGATGCATTTAAGGTGTTAAAAACAACAAACAATTAGTGATAATTAAGTATAATTTCTATTACCTTGTAAGTATTGAAGAGACTGAAGGAATAATATAAAATAAAAAATCCATTTGTAATTCGTTGTCGCACTAAACGCCATTGTCAATAAAAAAAATTTAATAAAATAAAAAAATTTTAGAGTGAAACAAAACACTGAACAAAAATCGGGGCGAAAGCCCAATGCGAAATTTCAATTAAAACATTTTATCCGCAAAAATAAATTAGGCACAATCCATTTCACTGACACTGAACATAGCACGAATTTAAAAATACGTCGACGTATCGCTTTGAAAAACGGGTATAAGGCCGGTGTTACTCGGGGTGAACGCGGTGACCGACTGAAGCCACCCAGAACTCAAAAGATCTTCCTTTCCAACGGTTCCGGAGGGGATTTTCGAATACGGAGCATGCGCACTAGCCACCTTCTTTCCGAAACATAATTCTATTTTTATAAACCAATCCGTCTCTAAGTACATAATAGGATCCATTAAAGTTAGATCACGTTATCGTTTGTGTGAAAGCGAAAAAAGTGATCGATAAAAACGATTCTTAGTCGAATCTCGTTAGCGACGATACAAAATATTCATCCACTCCAAACATCCAAGTTGATATAATAAAACGTCTTTATTTCATTATTTTAAACAGACGTCTTTATTTTAAACAGACATATACTTCAGATTTTTTTAAAAACAATTTATAAGGACCGCTTTAAGTGGATACCGTTGAAAAAAGAGGAAGACCCCCAAGAGTCGTGTCACGGTCCGAATTGAAACTATGCAGATACGGTTCGAGTATTCTTAATGAGGTAGATCATTGCCTTTTTCTTTTCTTTCTTTTTTCCGGGATTCCCTCCCAAAAAATGTACCGTTAGAAAAAAAGCAAACTTTTGTTTTTAAAAATTAATTTCAAAAAACTGTAAGTAAAATTTACGAATCGGGTGTGTAATTTAAACAATAAGTAGGACGAATTACCTCTTACTATTTTGAATCTTTAATATTGAATACCATAAATGATTAGGTTTGTATAACTTTCAGAAAAAGCATAAAAACGCGATCAATTCTGGAAAATAAAAATGTAAGGGATGAATTAAAAATCATTTTAGGCACAAAACTGGGTATTTAATTTTTTATTTTGCAGTAATGTTGTTCAAGAGTAAAATTTACGGGAATGTCAAAGAGAGGTGACGAGAGAGAATGGAAAAAAAAGCAGATATTCCATGACCGATTTCGGCGTGATACGCCTCGTCAGGTGGACTATTTCCTTATTTTTATATTATCTTCTTTATTTTATTTGATCCTTATTAAACATTAAGGCGGATCCGAAAATTCAACCAAATGACAGAGAGCCTAAAATTTCCTATATGTAAGCACTAAAAATCGTCGGAAAATTTTTTACTAAAGCTAATTTTCGTTATTTTGGGAATGTCTAGGCGGTCTTGGGAGCAGTTTTTCCGAAAAAGTTTTCCTTTGGAAAATGGAAAGCTTATTTTCAGACTAAAACATTTTTTTCCAAAATAAACCGATAGTCATTTTGCAGGTTTTGACGAGCTTTTTACAAAAATATTACTTAAGAAAATCCGATGAACAGTTTCGTCGTATTCCTTTTACAAAGATTAGGATGAAAATGCTTTTTTCATTAATCTGCTCTTTTTTCATTCCCCCTCCCTCGTTGAATAGTAAAGAAAATAAAAAAAGTTTGATTATTGTCCTTGAATCTAAAATTGTGGATTTAAAATCGATTTAATGTTTTTCATGTCGAACAACCATAGAATTTAACATAATTTGGAGTTCGTAATGTTAATTTTCCATTTAGGAACCCTGTGACAAATTAGTATAATGACACGTTCCAGGCATGTTTATTTTCAATTCACTTTATCAATCGATTTTTATATAATTTATCATTTATTTTCACTGTTTATGTACTTTAGGTGATGCGTTTAGGAATTTACGAGTTTCAGGAAGTCCCAGTACTTTGTGGCAAGCCTCTTTATTATTTTTATACGTGACATTTTGGTCCAATGGGCACAAAATTAAAAAAAAAATCCATATAAGTCCGTTCCAATACAAAAAAAAATCGGATTATATCGCAATATGTGGGTAAAAAATCGTGACAGGTCAGATTTTATTTTTTCCCCCGTCCGAAAAACCTCCTGCCTGAGGGTCTTTTCAGAGATTAAAAATATGTTCTCCACGTAAGCTCCGATCAAATATCGCCCGAGAGTCAAAGTGTTGGTTCAACTCGCCCGGTTGTTTGGCGTGTGTGTACACTAGGAAATGGAACAACATTTTTTTTTCTTTCACTCTTCGAGTGAGTGACGGCTTCGTTATGTGAGAGATGGGGGAAATGAAGGAACGTTTGATTTAGATAACTTTTTTTAACAACCTATATGATACGGATTCAATTTTAAAATCGAATATTTCATCGTTTTTTAAATCTCTCACTAAGGAGAACTCCGTGCAACATAACGTGTTTCACCCTAAATCAGTAGAACATAAAAAATCTTCATTTCGACATAATAAATCTGTAGTTCACCATAATGCGTTTCGGCATAATACAATTGAACAAAGCTCTCAAAAGTTCAAAAATTTTGAGCATAATGCATTTCAACAGAGCTTTTTTTTTTAAAGCCGCTCTTAATACTTGTTGTTTTGCCATAAAACTGTTTCTGTCGTTTGTGCATAATACGTCTTACCGTAAACTAGGGACAGCGATAGAGCAAGCATATTTTCGCCGTTTAAAACGCGATAATGGCGAAACGACAAAAACATTAAAACTTGACAGTTTACCTTAATGCAATTCAACATAAAGCATCTCACCATAAACTAAAAAAGCAAAAGAGCAGGCAGCCAATGGGATCAGCTCGTTTTATGACACAAGGGGGTTAATTTTATTCTCTTGAGAGGATCAGCTCGTGGTCAGCTCGCTTTATGGTAAGATGCTTTATGTTGAATTGCATTATGGTGAACTGTCAAGTTTTAAGGTTTTTTTTCGTTTCGCCATAATCGCGTTTTCAACGGCGAAAATAGGCTTGCTCTTTCGCTGTCCCTAGTTTATAGTGAGATGTATTATCTTCAAACGACAGAAAAAGTTTTACGGCGAAACGACATGTTCTTTAAAAAGAAAGTTTCCTTTATGTTCAACTGCGTTATGTTGAAACGACAAATTTTATGTCGAAACGAAAAGTGTTAAATCTCTTCTTTATGGAGAGATGTATTATGTTCAAATGCATTATGGTGAAAGTTTTCGACTATTTTCTTTATGTCGAGTTGCAGATTTTTATAGTGAACGGTAACTCGCGATTTCTGCTATTTTACGGTCAAATGCATTATGGCGAACCGCATTATGTCGACACGTGTACACTCGTCCCAACTTTGTGGTCACTGCAACCCATTTCCAAAAACCAGAAAGGTTACTAAAATAACATCCTTTTGATGAGATTAAAAAATAAAAGAAATTATTTTATAAAGCGCTGTTAGACATAAAAATCGATTCATAAGTCAATAACATCAAAGTTGAGGTTTTGTGTTCTTAATTCTCTTTTGACAGGATGAAAGTTTTGTTGTTTGAAGCTAAAAACTGTGTAGGCTCCGAATTTTACATAATTAAATCGAACAATTATCAAAGAACATAATTAATAAACTTTCCTTTTAAATTTTTCCCTTTTTTTACCGTCCAAAGGAGTTATATGTCTGTATAAAAGAAACAAAAATAATCTTTGGGAATTCATTGAAAATTCAGATTGGGATTTAAAAAAATAAATAAAAGGAAGTTAATATTTGAAAAGCTTGATGAAAAGGAGAGATCCCTATTGTCGAAACGTACTATAGAAGAGTGACTATTGGCTTGGCGAAACTCTACCAATTTCAAAGGCCTCATCCCTAACCAAATGCAATTGTCTAGACTGTAGACGAAGGTGGGTCAAAGGCAATTTGAATATTGTTTTCCCTCCTTTTGGACAATTTTAACAAAAAAAATTCCGTGAAACTCCTCCCTTAGAAGAAAAAGTTGATCGAAAGTTCAGTTCTTATCATTTTCTTTAGGTAGAGAAAATTAAAAAAGGCGAGACTTATCTCGTCTCTGTCTAATGAAAAAAATGCCTTAAGGTAAATGAGAAAAAAGACGAAGAAAAAAAATCTTATCATGAAATAGCTCTCTTTTTTCCATCATAAAATTAACAAATTAAAGAAGTGGTTTGCTAATTTTTATAACCTAATATCTTGATTTAACTAATTTTGAAAAAAATGTTAATTTTAGTTTTGTCCACTTTCTTAAAAGTGACATAAATTATCGATTCATCGCTTTAGAATTAATTTATCCCCACCTCTAGATAGTACCGGTTCAACCTCGAGGAAAGTTTGGTTTACATTGTCAGACTCTACCATTATATAACCGGCCTTATCACGTGTTCAGTTATCAACCGAGCTTCGTACTATTCATAACGGAATGATTCTCAAAAAATTATTTTCTCCTCGATATTTGAGTTCTTTCAGCTCTCCTTTAACCAAAGATCGTTACCCACATGTCAAACGAGGGGATTTCGGTCTCGTCACTGACAGAAACGTTCAAGAATTCGAAAGAGTCGTTGGAAAAGACAGGATTTTCACGTCTCCGAGCGACGTCGCAGCGTATAACGAGGATTGGCTCAAACTGGTACGTGGTAAGTCAACTTGAGAAAATATCGAACCGGATAAAAAGTAATAATTTATAATTTAGGTGTCAGTAAAGTCGTCTTGAGACCCAAGACGACAGAGGAAATCTCAGAAATAATTAAAATATGCAACAGAGACAAACTAGCTGTCTGTCCTCAAAGTGGGAACACGGGATTAGTCGGAGGGAGTACACCAATTTTTGATGAAATCGTCATTTCCATGAGTCTCATGAATAAAATAATCAGTATAAATGAGTTATCAGGTAAGTAGAATAATTTTCTATCTTGAGCTTCTACAAGGTTTATTAAACATAATGAAAACAAGAGCTTTGCCCGGCGCCCAATGCTATCATCAATCTCACAGTTAACACGGAAACAACATTAAGAAAACATCAGAGCCCCATGAAAATTTTAGCTTGAGTAAAACCTAACTTTTTTTTAATGTTTCATTATTATTTAAAAAATTTCGTCCTCAGTGTGGCAAAAATAGCTTCACATTTTATCATAAAAATCAAATAGAGAGAAAATATTTCTTTTAGGGGCGGTGGCTCTCGAAGCGGGATGCGTCGTCGAAAAAAACAAACGCGATTCTTGACGATCACAATTTGATGCTTCCGTACGACCTAGGATCAAAAGGAGCTGTCTAATTGGCGGAAATATATCAACCTGCGCTGGAGGTTTGCGTCTTCTAAGGTACGGCAATTTACAAGGGAACGTCTTAGGGATCGAAGCTGTAAGTCGAAAGAGTTTTGAATTATTTAACTTTCGAAAAGGTTTTGCCCGATGGTACCGTTTTAGATTGCATGAACGAGCTCAAGAAAGACAACACTGGATATCATTTAAGGCAATTATTTATCGGAGCAGAAGGCACTCTTGGGGTTGTCACAAAAGCAGTCATTCATTGCCCATGAAGCCAAAGTCTGTCAATTTTTCTTTTCTCGGTACATAAATTAAAGAAATTAGGCAATTATAATTTTTCCCTTCAGGTTTAAATTCGTTCAAAGATGTCCTTTCGACTTATAAATTGTCAAAAAGTATGCTTTCGGAAACACTCCGCCTGTGAAATGATGGATTCGGAAAGTATGGTATTGGCGACTGAAAAACTCGGTCTAAAATGCCCGATAGGGGAGTACAAGTTTTACATGGTGATCGAAACGAGCGGTTCAAACGAGGAACACGATAAAGAAAAGATGTCGAACTTCGTCAATAAAGCGATGGAAGAAAAACTTGTTCAAGACGGCGTTTTCGCCCACGAACCATCCAGAGTTAAGGTATGTCGTCAAAATTTATCGCAAGGTTTTACCATCGTTTCAGGCTCTTTGGCAAATCAGAGAAAGACTCGCTGAATCTTTAACTAAAAATCAATTTTGTATCAATACGACATCTCACTTCCGGTCGACGAAAAGTTCTACGATGTCGTAAATAATGAAAGAAAAAATGAAAGACACACCGATACTAAACATCACCGGATTTGCTCATCTCGGTATGTTAATTTTAAAAAAGAGTTATTGCTGATTATTTTTTTCAGGGGACGGAAACCTCCATTTGAATCTGACGTCGAAGGATTACGACCAGTCGATCGTCGACAAAATCGAAAACTTCGTTTTCAATGGGTTTCGGAAAACAAGGGAAGCATTTCCGCCGAGCACGGTTTGGGTTTTAAAAAAAACGACTACATTCATTATTCGAAAAGCCTGAATGCGTGCACGTTATGAAAAATTTGAAACAACTTTTTGATCCAAAGGAATTATGAACCCCTACAAAGTGTTGCCTCTTAATTAAACAGGGATGAGAGGGTTTTTCGGCCTGGGCATCCCCGGTCGTTTTACGTTATTCACTCTTTTTCGAAAACTCAATTTCATCTCGTTCAATTCTGTAATCTGTAAAGCATTACAAAACGAGTCAAAAAGTAATCAAATGTAAAGTAATAAAGCATTACAAAACGAGTAAAAAAATTTAAATTTAATTATCTGTACGGTATTAAATGATATGACTGGTTTTCATTTTAAATAAAACTTTCCTAAAGCTGATTACAAAGCATCCTTTTTTCCCTCCTCACACACCCAAGCACTGAAATGATGTATAAATTTGGACCAAAAAAATGGAAAATGAAGGTCAAAATTGATTGCAATGAAGGTAAAATTTTGCGATCTTTCTAGAGGCCATAGCTTGCTGGACACTTGGGGTTACGACGTCCATCATGCGTGAATATGAAATTTTGGGGACTCGTTAAGAACGACAAAAAAATGTATTCACCAGTGCTCTTCTTTTTAAAAAAAACCTAATTTCAATCTTCCAACCTCAAAAAAAATCCTTTTCACCCTCCTCCGCCAGCCCACTCCCAGAGGTCCTCGCTTTCCCAAAGGGATATTGTGGTCCCCTACTTTGTAACTTTATCAACTTAAGGGACCCGGGCGGAAAGATTTACCGAGTTACTTTTATAGGAATCTTTGGGAGTGTATGGACGAGCCCCTGGTCCCGCTGACAGATTTATGTAGATTGGAAAAAACAGATTTCTTTCCGAAAGATCCCAAAGGTAAAGTTTTTTTGTAAGAGGGCCGTGAATGTTGGAAACGATAAAATTTTCAAACATAATGGCCCTATTCATAATAAATGGTCTTTCATAAGGGGTTTTTTTTTCTTCGCTTTTATTAATTCTGGGTATTGTTTGCTATAATTTCCCCGCCCTTTGAAAAACACGACAAATTGATTTCTTGAGTTTTTACAAGCTAATGAAAAATCAACATAATAGCTTCCAAAGAATATAAATAATTATAATGCGCTATTTATAAATAGCACCCTTCTTCATTTTGCCTTTTTCCTAAGGAAAATGGGATTATAGTGTTTGAATTTATCGTTTCAGGAAACAAAAGGCGAAATGTGTAATATTCGAAAAAGTTCAATAAGGGAGTGTAATTTCATTTGAGCGGCGTTTCAAAACTTTAGTTTAATACCGCAGGATCTCGATGCTCTCCCGGTTTAAACTAATTCAAAACTACTTGGTGTTGAACGGGAGTTTACGACTTTACCACAATTGTTTTCCACCGCCTCACCCGTTCCTGGCCACGACTAGGCCTGTCCGTAGGTCCACGGGCCCGAGAACTCGGCCAACTTTACATCTCTCTGTATTCGAGACATGGCGGGAAACATCGGACTTACTCTTCCGTTAAATATGAAGTGACGTTTCCCCGCAGAAATGAAGTCGAAAACACTATGGTCCTGTTTGGAATTTTGTGTACTTTTTTTTTTAATCGCCATGAAATTGCAGCGAAATTAGCAAGACAGACTCGGAATTTTGATTTTTTTTTGCATCAAATTTTAAATTTTTTTAAAATTTAAATTTTTAAAAACTCAAAATTCCGAGTCTGTCTTGCTAATTTTACTGCAATTTCATGGCGATTTAAAAAAAAAGTACTCAATAACTCCAGATAGGACCATAGAAACGTGTTTTCGAAATTTTTCATACCAATCGTTTCGGCTTGATTGGGGTTCAATTAATTCGATTTAATGAAATAGGAAATGTCATCATATTCTATTTCGTTGTCGAAAAACTTTCGATCTCCCCCGTCTCCGATACTCTTTTGTCCTGGGGTCTTTCGCAAAACAAAGCCGAACTCTTGGAGCGTAAATCCTCGAGCCGAGCAGCACACTGGAACTTATGATCGGTAACAACTAGTGCGTCAATTAAAATAATTTTTTTACATAAAAAACATTGGTTTTGATATTGTTAAAGAGTCGGTAATTGGCACAAATAGGAGGCGAAAAAGACAATCCATCCGACCGCATTCGAATAGATTTATTTGGACAAAACCACATCCCGGAGTACCACTGCAAGCGGGAGCGAATAATTAAACCTATTATTCTAATAAATAGGTGGTCACAAGGTTAGGAAGGGGTGGGTCGATGTTAATGACGTAACCTCTCTACAAATGTTTGACCCGTTACTAAATAGGGTTCGTTTCTCTCGCACCTTTTTAAGGCCCTTATACACTAGCACACAAAACGTGTGTTTATAGCGCGTTGGGTTGTTCGACTGATAATTAATTAACGGCTCAAGCATGCACTGCCTCCATCAAAAGTGACGTCTCCTCTCCCCCTTCCGCTACCCCCGATCCCACCCTCTTCCGGTATTCACGCTGTACATACAGGGATTCCATTATCGCTGACACCGCGGATCAGCTGTCTAAGCAAACTTGCTATTGACGTTCTCAAAATTATTATTAAATCCCCTAATACCCTACATTCTTGCCCTAGTTCTCTCACCCATCTTCACTTGTATTTCTTCTTAATGTATTGGGAAAAGTACGATCCTTATGGTATCATAAGATATATCGAAAATTTATTCCAAAACAGACAGACAGACAGATCTTAACCAATTTCGAAAGAAAGATTCTGGTAAGAGAGAATCGGATGAAAATTTCGCCCATGAAGTGTTGCAGAAAATAGCTGGTCATCACCACAGAAAAGTAGCTTGAAGGGCTTCCAACGAAAACTTCCTTAAAGAGAAGTAAAAATATAGGAGGGAAGTATAAAGGAAGGGGAAGTATAAAGGAGGGGTATAACGGAGGGGAAACGGAGGGGGAGGTATAAGGGAAAGTATTACAGAGGGGAAGTATAACGGAGGGGGTATAAAGGATGGGAAGTATAACGGAGGGGAAGTACTCGTATAAAGAAGGGAAGTTTTTTTCCGGGTTTTCCTTTTTTTTTTTTTTTTAAATTTCCGGTTTTTTTCAAAAATTTTTTTAAGTGTCAAGGTAAAAATAGTGGGCTCTCTGGCCTAGGAATGTGCCTCTCGTAATGGGTAGAAGTATGAAATTTCTCCCCCTAGTACTGGTTTGAACAGCTTCCAAGAACATCAGTAACAATATAGGGGGGGATGTATATGGGAAGGGGAAGTATAACGGGGGAAGTATATGGGAGGGGAATTATAACAGAGGGGGAAGTATAATATAGGGGGAAGTATAATACAGGGGGAAGTATAACAGGGGGGAAGTATAACGGGGGGGAAGTATACGGAGGGAGAGTATAAGGGAACGAAAGTAAGGGAGGGAAAGTATAAAGGAGGGAAAGAATAAGGAAGGGGAAAGTTTTATTTTTTTTTTTTTGAAAAATTTTCCGAGTTTTTTATTTCTTTTTGAAAATTTTTTAAGTGTCAAGGTAGAAATAATGGGCTCTTTGGCCTAGGGATGTGCCTCTCGTATTGGGTAGAAGTATGAAATTTCTCCCTACTAAAAAAGTACTGGTTTGAACAGCTTCCAAAGAAAACATCAGTAACAATAGAAGGGGATGTATATGGGAACGGAGGCGAAAGTAAAACGAAGGGAGGGAAAGTATAAAGGAGGGAAAGAATAAGGAAGGGGGAAGTTTTTTTTTTTTTTTTTGAAAAATTTTCCGAGTTTTTTATTTCTTTTTGAAAAAAGTGTCGAGGTAGAAATAATGGGCTCTTTGGCCTAGGGACGTGCCTCTCGTAATGGGTAGAAGTATGAAATTTCTCCCTACTAAAAAAAAAATAATAATAAAAAGTGGCAATTTTTTTACACCAAAAATTCTTAAAAAATATAAGGAGTAATTGGTGAAAATTTGGTGAAAATCGGATCAACGGTTCGGCCGCAGCGAATTTTTTAAAATTTCAAACAGACATATCTCCGCCATTTTTTCGAAATTCAAAAATCCCCCGTTACATTCTTCTTCACCGGCTAAAGTAATTTGGGTGTAAATTTGGTGAAAATCGGATAAAACTGTGGCCGTAAAGTGTTCCTGAAAAAAAATGCTACGGCCGGCCGGAACCACAGACAAAGTTGAGATCGGTAGATCCATATTCGAATTTATCCTACAGGGTCTGGAAGACCCTCCAAAATCCCGACGTGGAGGGTATCACAATAACTTCTTTAAGGAAGTTAACCAGACGTACGGAAAAGATCACCAATAAATTTTCCTCTAAAAATGCAAATCATAGGCATCATATTGATAAGCTTATAAGTGTTATTAATTAATACCAACGTTGGAATTTATTAGAGTAATAATAACACCTATAATCTCTACTATTCCCAGGATCCAAAATCGTGTATTTACTTTAATAATTTTCATATGTTAATTTATTATTACATTGTTTCGTAATGTGGCTTTTTTTTTTTTTTAGTGTTTAAAATGAGTGAATATTGGTTAATTTCTGCACCTGCCGAGAAGACTTGTGAGGAGACATGGAAGGCAATGCAGAAGCTAATAAATCAGTATAAAAAAGCGGAAGTCTTTAAGTTCCAGATACCCAATTTAAAAGTGTGTATAAACCTAATTTTGCCTTTTTAAATGTATACTTTCAGGTTGGGACTCTGGATCAGCTCATGGGTCTATCCGACGATTTAGGTAAGCTTGATTCTCATGTCGGACAAGTCGCTCATCACGTCGCTCGCTTTTTGGGAGAGCTCATCGAAGATAAGGAGAAACTCTATGAATCTTACAGTTTGCGAAAGTAAAATATCTATATGTTTTACATTAAAAAAATTATTTATTATTTTTTTAGAAGACATTCCGACTTATTTGACCAAATTTAAATGGGACGCAGCCAAATACTCGGTGAATCAGACTCTAAAAAGCATATCTGATTCCATATCGAAAGAAGCTAACAGAATCAATACAGATCTGAATACAAAATTGACAGCATACAACAAATTGAAAAATAGTTTACAAAATATTGAAAAGAAAAAAGGTTAAAAAAAAGCAGAAATTCTTCAAAATCTTTTTTCTAAATAATCTTTTTTACAGTGGAAGTTTGTTAACTAGAGATTTAGCAGACATAGTTAAAAAAGAACATTTTGTACTTAACTCTGAACATTTTATTACTCTCGTTGTAGTCGTACGGAAGTAAGCAAAAAAATTATTTTGTAAAATTTTAAATTTAAAAAAATCATTTTATAGAGGACTTTATGACGATTGGTATTCGAGTTATGAAACGATGACTGATATGGTGGTGCCAAGATCGACTTTACGTATCTACGAAGATGACGAAAATGGTTTGTTTACAGTTACCCTTTTTAAAACAGTGGCTGAGGAATTTAAACATAAAGCTGCTAAAAAAAGTATGTAATTAAAATTTTATGGTTCTTATAACATTTTTTTTTAGTTTTGCTGTCCGTGACTTCTCTTATGATGAAGGAGAGCTTGTCGCTGCTAAAAAAGAGTTTGACACCCTACGATTTGACAAAACTGCCCAACTTGTAGTTATCATTTTAAATTTAAAATGTGACAATTATGGATGATTTCAGGGAAAAATTAAAAGGTGGCTCAGAATCAACTTTGGCGAGTGTTTTAGCGCTTGGATGCATGTGAAAGCCCTTCGTGTATTCGTAGAATCTGTCCTCAGGTAGTTTATTTGTATTTTCGTTGTCTTTTTTGTAAAAACTAGGCAATAATGGTCTATTTTTTGTTTCAAAAGTGGGAGTTTTTTTAAGAAATTTTTTAGGGTCAAAATGACCCTTGTTCTATATCGATCCTGTGGTAAGGTCCTTCGCCAACGGTTTTTCCAGGAATACCTTAAATTTCTCAAAAGAATGTTGACATTGTACCCTCGACAAACGGTTTTTGAAAAATGGGTCTTTTCGACACCGTCGAGGGTGTAATAATATAATTTTAATATAATAAAATAATTTTTTGTATTTATAAAAAAAACTTTTTAGGTATGGTCTTCCTGTGAATTTTCAAGCAATGATCATCCACCCTGAAAAGCAAACGATGAAGCGCCTTCGGGACATCTTGAACAAACATTATGCACATTTAGACTTCAGTTACTTGCAGCATGGATCTTCCAATAATTATGTAATTTGTCCTTATAATTTTCTCATTTTCACCCTTTTTATAATAATAATTTTTTTAGGGCGTTGATATTCCTGGTTTGGATTTAGGAGGTAACGAATACTATCCTTATGTTCATTTTAAGATGGACATAGACATGTTGGATCCGAAAAAATTTAGAAATTGAGAAGTAAATGACAATTTTATGAACGACTAATTTTTTATCTAAAATTTTAATTGCAATAAATAATAATAAGATTAATGCATAAAATAAGAAGTATGTCTGTTTTATTATAAAATCTTATTTGAAATAAAAACAGTTTATCTTAACTCAAGAGTTCTTAATGAAGTTGCCATTTCCCAAAAACCGTTTGTCAAGGGTAATATTAACAGTTTTTGAGAAATGTAAGATATTCCTGGAAAAACCAGTGGCGACGAACCTTACCACAGGATCGATAAAGGGTCATTTTGACCCTAATGGTCTTAAAGACCCATTTTCCAATAACCGTTTGTCGGGGTATACTATTAATATTCTTTTGAGAAAGCGGTGTTCCTGGAAAAACCATTGGCGACGTACCGTACCACGGGATCGTTATAAATCAAGGGTCATTTTGATCCTAATGGTCTTAAAGACCCATTTTCCAAAAACCGTTTAACGAGGGTGTAATATTAACATTCTTTTGAGAAATTTAAGGTCATGGAAAAACCATTGGCGACGGACCGTACCACGGGATTGTTATAAAACAAGGGTCATTTTGACCCTAATGGTCTTAAAGACCCATTTTCCAAAAACTGTTTGTCGAGGGTATGATATTAACATTCTTTTGAGAAATTTACGGTAGGTATTCCTGGAAAAAGCTGTGGCGACGGACCTTACCATAGAATCGGGGTCATTTTGACCCTAATGGTCTTAAAGACCCATTTTCCAAAAACCGTTTGTCAAGGGTATACTATTAACACTCTCAGCGCGGGTCGATATATATAAGAATTAAAGACCTTTTTAACATAATTTAGTGTCATGTATTTAACAAGAAACCAAAATTTATGATATTACAAGCAGTGTTGCCGTTCTAGAAATATGAAGTGTACCAACCTAAATAGTAAAATGTACCAGTTTTTAATTGAATGTACCAAACGTGAATCTGAACCAGGTAACCCTTACTTAACCTGAACTGCTTCGAAACCAGTTTATCCAACATCGTGACGAGACCTCCTCTCTCGGAGAGGACACACACTAGCCTGTAAACCTACTTTGGAGTTTGCCGTTTGGAAACAACGGGCGCTACTGGCGCTAAGGAGAATATATTAATATTAATAGTCCAATTTATTTTATTTTGTACCAAAAGTAGTCAAGGTTGTACCAACGTACTTTTTATTATAGAATGTACCAAATCTGGTACAATTGTACCAGGAACGGCAACGCTGATTACAAGCCGAAACATATTTTGTGTATGAGGAAGAATTAAAACAGATGTTTTCATTCTTACATCCCCCCGCTTTGGAGACAATTATTTCGAAGGAATAATTGAATAAAAAAAACTTCTTAACTTCTTCTTCTTTCTTCAATAATTTTTCCTTAAATAAATCATAACATATTTTTCATTAAGTTTCATCAATTTTCCTTTGTTCTATTCCAATGTGTTGATAGGATGTCTTCAGTCTTGATCGTAGATATAATAAAATAATGAATGATAATAATAATCCCTATCTCTACGCAAGTCTTCTTGTAAGATAGTATACTTCAGCCATATAAGACGATATAATAAAAATGACCATATTAGGCCCAATACAGTAATAATAATATCAATTAATAATGAATAATAATAATTCGATCTTGACGATACAGAAGAGTCATCCCTCACCAATGGATTTGTCTCGAAATCTTGAGCAGGGAATTTTCCTTGTTGAATTTTGATTTTGATTCTTGAATTTTGATTTTGATTCTTGAATATTGATTTTGATTCTTGAAATTTGATTTTCATTCTTGAATTTTCATTTTCAATTTCAATTTCAATTCGTGTTGCTTCCAGAGAATTTTTTTTTTTATATATTTTGTTCCGACTTACAATGAAAAGATCTTTAAATTTTGGTTTTATAAGAATTAAAGACCTTTTTAACATAATTTAGTGTCATGTATTTAACAAGAAACCAAAATTTATGATATTACAAGCCGAAACATATTTGTGTATGAGGAAGAATTAAAACAGATGTTTTCATTCTTACATATATATCGAGTAGAAAGTTCCTTTCCCTGGGCGGTCGATCGGGGTCGATATATATATCGACCGTTCATGCGTCTTTTAAAATGCGATTTTCGATGCTTAAAACAGTGAATTTCGCACAACCGTTGACATACGTTAATTCTTAAAGGGTTTTATACCTAAACACGGCCTTAGCTTGACTCTAGACCTTTTTCTTCATTTCGATTTTGACTTTCAAAGTAGACAGTTGAACCAGCTACTTCACGGAGACGTTTTCAGTTCAATTTTGGATTATTTTTCTACTTTTTGACTGTAAGTTTTTTAAAATAATAATTTTTAAACTTTTAATTAACTTATGATCACAACTTTTTGCCGTTTTTATTAATATTATTTAGCTTTTAGACCAAAAGAGTAGAAAAAACCAAAAGCGTTCCTTCTCACAATGGGACCTGTTACCATTAATTTCGGGTAATTTCTTTAAAAACTTATTAACTTTTTGTTCTATTAAGTTAAATTAAACACAAAATTATTTATTAGGTACAACGATCATAAGTTAAATCATCTTTTTAGTATAATTTTTTAAAAAAAGGAAAGACTTCCGAGCGGTCAAGAGCAGTGGCGAATTCGGAAACTAAAACTTTGAACGGTAGCAGTTCGTTCTATGTTTCACTCTAAAAACAAGTTCGTTACTTTTTACCTTTTTCAACTTTATTAAGGCCGAAGATTCATTTAGTTTTTTTAGTAGATTTTATTCAAAATTATTCACTTTTATTAATTATTTTAGTTTTTGCACTTAGAAAAAATAAATAACTACTTACCCAATTTTTCTAAAACAGCATTTAATACCTATTTTCAAATACTTTTCATTATGGTAGAGATCCGCGCTGTTTTTTTCTATAAAAATTTTTTTTAACGGTTTTTCCCTCCAGGTTATTTCACCGGATTTGAGATAATCTTTACCTACTTACGTATTAAGTTTTGACAAAAAAATCGTCAAATTAACTAAAGATTCCTTTCTAATCCCAACGGTTTTTTCGGGAATCCCAAGCCGTTACAAATGGCTAGTGACTTAATTTTTTATTATTTGTCATCAGAAAAGCAATTTTGAATAATTTGAGTAGGTACCATAAATATTTCGCACCCGTGAAAATGTATCCACACGAAAATATATAACGAGCAAATGTAATAATATAAAAAAAAATTAAGCTAATGGCTAAAAGTAATAGGTTGACCACTCAGAGAAGTTGATCCTAGTAACAGTTCCAAAATGGTATGAGAAGGGGAAAAACATTGCGGGATTGCCTACAAATCTGATCTTTTGTGAGGGACAATTAAGCCTTATTTTGGCATAATTAACATGCCAAATTAATTTTATACTTCATTATTAATGTTTTTGGAGGTAATTAAGTAGTTTGACGAAAAAAAATTTTCCCGCCCCAGGGTGAGATTTGCCAGTTAGGCTTGCCGCGCTGAGAGTGTTAACATTCTTTTGCGAAAGCGGTATTCCTGGAAAAACCATTGGCGATGGACCGTACCACGGGATCGTTATAAAACAAGGGTCATTTTGACCCTAATGGTCTTAAAGACCCATTTTCCAAAAACCATTTGTCGAGGGTATACTATTAACATTTTTTTTAGAAATGTAAGGTATTCCTGGAAAAACCAGTGGCGACGGACCTTACCACAGGATCGATAAAGGGTCATTTTGACCCTAATGGTCTTAAAGACCCATTTTCCAAAACCGTTTGTCAACGGTATACTATTAACATTCTTTTGCGAAAGCGGTATTCCTGGAAAAACCATTGGCGACGGACCGTACTACGGGATCTTTATAAAACATGGGTCATTTTGACCCTAATGGTCTTAAAGACCCATTTTCCAAAAACCGTTTGTCGAGGGTATGATATTAACATTCTTTTGAGAAATTTAAGGTCCTGGAAAAACCATTGGCGACGGACGGTACCACGGGATTGTTATAAAACAAGGGTCATTTTGACCCTAATGGTCTTAAAGACCCTTTTTTCATAAATCGTTTATCGAGGGTATAACATAAACATTCTTTTGAGAAATTTAAGGTCCTGGAAAAACCATTGGTAACGGACCTTACCACAGGATCCTTATAGAACAAGGGTCATTTTGACCCTAATGGTCTTAAAGACCCATTTTCCAAAAACCATTCGTCGAGGGTATAGTATTAACTTTCTTTGGAAGCCTGGAAATACCATTGGCGACGGTCCCTACCACAGGATCGTTATAAAATAAGGGTCATTTAGACCCTAATGGTCTTAAGGACCCCCCCCCCCCCTTCCGTCGAGGGTATTGTATTAACATTCTTTTGAGAAGGTAATCCTGGAAAAACCATTGGCGACGGACCTTACCATAGAATCGGGGTCATTTTGACCCTAATGGTCTTAAAACCGCTTTTCGACGGTATAACATTTACATTCTTTTGAGAATTTTCAATAGAATTAAAGAAGTGGGCCCCAAGAAGAGAATTTGGAACCAGGGGCACTACAGTTCTATCGACGAATGTTTCATTTAACTACAAACGTTTTGACGAAAAACAAATATTTTAAAAGAAACAAGGGGGGAAAAAAGAGTATGGAATCTTTTGTGGCAACACTGCATGTAATCAAATTCGATACGACAATCGACTCCTTATCACTCTCACATCGATGTGAACGTAAAACTTACGAGTTTGTTAACATTTTTAATTATTATTAATAATTTGTAACCTTTCCTTCATTTCAAATTATTCTAAATTGAAATTTCCAATTAGATAATTGTTTAAATTTTCTTTTGGTTTCTCTTTTCAAGGGAAAAATGATAACAGTTATTCTTTTTCTTACAATTTTCGAATGTGTTAGATTTCGTTTTGTGATCATGTCAAGATGAGTTACTTGTGGAATTAAAAAAACTATCGTGGTAAACAAAATGCAGTTGTGACGTTGCGAAAGTGTAATTTTTATAAGATTTTTGTTTTTTATGAATTGGGGGTTTTTTAGGCAATGATGGATAAATTAGTACTTATTTTTTTGATTTGGGAAGTTGGTGTTTCCTATGGATTTTATGTACCTGGTGTGGCGCCTGTCGAGTACGCCGAAGGAGCACCAATCGAGGTGAAAGCGGTGAAAATCGCGAGCACCAAAACTCAGCTTCCATATGATTTCTACGCTCTTCCATTCTGCCAGCCGCCCGGCGGGGTTGTCTACAAATCAGAAAATTTGGGTACTTAAAATTAAAAAAAAGGATATAAATAATTTTTAATTTTAGGTGAGGTTCTCCGAGGAGATAGAATAGTCAATACTCCATATGAAATCAACATGAAACTGATGCTGCGTGTGAACTTCTGTGCGGAAAAGCTGACAACGGCGTCCTCCGCTGGAAAGGCGAAGATCTCAACAAAGCAATTGAAATGATCAACGAAGACTATATCGTTCATCTGTAACTAATTAATTATTTAAAGAATCATAGTAACGATATTTTAGCATTGTTGATAACCTTCCTTGCGCTACTATGTTGTGGACTTCAGAAAACACTCAGCGATACGGATATACTGGGTATAGACTCGGCTATAAAGATGCAAGCGGTAAATTTTATATAAATAACCACCTTAATCTTATACTTCATTATCACCCTGTCAGCCCGTAAGTAGAACAAAATAGGATTTTATAATAATCTAAAATAACTTCAGGAATGAAAATCGAGTCGTTGGTTTTGCTGTGGAAGCGAAATCGATTGATTCCTCCATGTTGTCAACCAGAGATGGCCAGTGTAGTCTCTCAGAAAAAATAGAGAAGCCGCAAGAATTGATAAAACCGAGTACAGATATTGTATTTACTTATTCTGTCAGTTGGGTTGCTTCAAATGTTAGCTGGGCTTCAAGATGGGACATCTATCTTGAAATGACCGATGTTGAAATTCATTGGTATTCCATTATTCATTCTTTGGTCGTCATTATCTTTCTTTTCGGTATTAATTACTGCACTATAATTTATCTATCTAATATCCATCATAGCTACTTTCACTGGAATTATGATACGGACGTTGAGAAGAGATATCGCACGTTATAACTCAGATGAATTTATTGAAGAAGCTTTGGAAGAATCTGGATGGAAGTTGGTACACGGTGATGTCTTTAGACCTCCTCGCCATACTAGATTTTTCGCTGCCATTATCGGATCTGGAATACAAATATTGATTATGGCACTCATCACTATATGTAAGGAGAAAAATGTTATTTGATGATAAAATTTTGCTTTTAGTTTTTGCCATGTTGGGTATGCTTTCGCCTGCTTCACGAGGAGCGTTGATGACAGTGGCGATTATGCTTTATGTCTTTTCTGGTCTTGTCGCCGGCTATATTTCAGCTCGGCTGTATAAAACGATGAAAGGAAGAGAATGGAAAAAGACTGCTTTATTGGTAAAATATTTAAAAATTGAATTATTTTAAATAAAAGATATTAGACAGCGACTTTTTACCCTGGAATCGTTTTCGGCGTTTGCTTCTTTTTGAACTTTTTCATCTGGGGTAAACATTCATCAGGAGCTGTCCCATTCACGACCATGATATCGCTTTTGATCATGTGGTTCGGCATTTCATTTCCGCTGGTTTATCTCGGCTATTTCTTCGGATTTAGAAAACAACCGTTTCCGCAGCCCGTTCGCACAAACCGAATACCAAGACAGGTCCCTGACCAAGTTTGGTATTTAAACCCAATGTTAAGGTAACTTTTAGTCTAAATCTTTTCTTTTATTTTTTGTTCTTTTTTAGCACATTGATGGGAGGAATGCTTCCATTCGCTGTTGTCTTTATTGAACTTTCTTTTATTTTCACTGCGATTTGGCAAAACCAAATATACTATATGTTTGGATTTTTGTTCCTCGTATTTCTCATCTTGCTTATTTCGTGTGCTGAAATAACGATTGTTATTGTCTATTTTCAACTTTGTGGTGAAGTAAGTTATTTTAAATTATAAAATATGTCAGTTTATCTTTTATTTATGGTCATTTGCAATGATCTTTTCTGGGGACAGACAATATGTCGCTTTAACGACTGTTTAGCTGACATTCTGATGATTTAACGACAGTTTAGCTGACATTATGATGGTATAACGACTGTTTAGCTGACAATATGTTGGTGTAGTGACTGACATTATGATGGGCTTGCACTGTTAGCTGACATTGTGATGGTCTAACGACTTGTTTAGCTGACAAAAAGTCGGGGTAGTGACTGACATTATGATTGTCTCACTCTGTTCAGCTGACAATATGACAGTTTAGTGTCTGACGTTATGATGGTCTCGCGACTGTTTAGCTGAGATTATGATAGTCTAACTACCGTTTAACTAACATTACGATGGTTTAACGACTGTTTAACTGACATTGGAATTATTTAACAAAGCTGACAATAAGTCGATGCAGTGACTGACATTATGTCTAACGACTGTTTAGCTGACAATAAGACAGTCTAGTGACTGACATTATGATGGTCTCACAACTGTTTGGCTGAGATTATGTTAGTCCAACGACTGTTTAACTAACATTACGATGGTCTAACGACTGTTTAACTCACATTGGAATGGTCTAACGACTTTTTAGCTAACAATATACAGTATAGTGACTGACATTATGATGGACTAATACTGTTAAGCTGACATTGTGATGGTCTAACGACTTTAGCTGTCATATTGTCTTAGCTTTTAGCTGACAATAAGTCGGTGTAGTGACTGACGTTATGATTGTGTAATGACTGTTTAGCTGACAATATGACAGTCTAGTGACTGACGATATGATGGTCTCGCGACTGTTGAGCTGAGATGTGATAGTCCAATGACTGTTTAACTAACATTACGATAGTCTAACGACTGTTTAACTGACATTGGAATGGTCTAATGACTTTTTAGCTAACAATATACAGTATAGTGACTGTCATTATGATGGACTAACACTGTTAAGTTGACATTTTGATGGTCTAAAGTAACGCCTGTTTAGCTGACAATAAGTCGGTGTAGTGACTGACATAATGATTGTGTAATAACTGTTTAGCTGACAATATGGCAGTCTAGTGATTGACATTATGATGGTCTGGTGACTGTTTAGCTGACAATATGACGGTATAATGGCCGTCATTATGATGGCCGACTAACGACTGCCTAGCTAACATTATGATGGCTAACGACTGTTTAGCTGATATTATGGTATTCTAACGGACCGTTTAGCTGACAATATGACCGTCTAGTGACTGACATTATGATGGTCTCGTGACGGTTTAGCTGAGATTATGATAGTCCAACGACTATTTAGCTGACGTTATGATGGATTAATGACTGTTTAGCTGACCATATGACAGTCTAATGGCCGACATTATGATGTTCTAACGACTGCCTAGCTGACATTATGATGGCCTAACGACTATTTAGCTGATATTATGGTGTTCCAACGGACCGTTTAGCTGACAATATGACAGTGTAGTGCCTGGCATTAAGATGGTCTCGTGACGGTATTATGATAGTCCAACGACTGTTTAGCTGACATTATGATGACTTAATGACTGTTCAGTTGACCATATGACAGTCTAATGGCCGACATTATGATGTTCTAATGACTGCCTAGCTAACATTATAATGGCCTAACGACTGTTCAGCTGACGTTATGATGGCTTAATGACTGTTTAGCTGACAATATGACAGTCTAGTGACTGACATTATGATGGTCTCGTGACGGTTTATCTGAGATTATGATAGTCCAACGACTGTTTAGCTGACGTTATGATGGCTTAATGATTGTTTAGCTGACCATATGACAGTCTAATGGCCGACATTATGATGTTCTAACGACTGCCTAGCTAACATTATAATGGCTTAACGACTGTTCAGCTGTCGTTATGATGGCTTAATGACTGTTTAGCTGACAATATGGCAGTCTAGTGACTGACATTATGATGGTCTCGTGACGGTTTAGCTGAGATTGTGATAGTCTAACTACTGTTTAGCGGACGTTATGATGTTCTAACGATTGCCTAGCTAACATTATAATGCCTAACGACTGTTCAGCTGATATATGGTGTTCTAACGACTGTTTAGCTGACAAAGGACAGTCTAGTGACTGACATTATGGTGATCAAACGACTGTTTGGCTAGCATTATGATGGCTGATGTTATGGTGGTCTAGCGACTGTTTAACTAATAATGTTTCTCTCTAATGACTGTTCCGCTGACAAAATGATGGTCTAGTGAATTTTAAGGTATTAATATGTCGTCTACCGTCGGTTTAGCTATCAGTATGTTGTCTAATGACTTTTTCCGTGACACTTCATCACTTTTACAACTGTTTAGCTGACAATATGTCTATTTAACGACTGTTTTACCGACAATATGATATATTATGGTAATAAAACAGTAGTATAGTTTGACCTGCTGACGTGAGACCTTCCTAATAATAGCCAATAGTCCGTCATAATCATAATATTGTCAGCAAAACAGTCATGAGACCATCATAATATCCGTCACTAGACCACCATAATATTGTCTGCAAAGCAGTTGTTAGAGGGACATATTGTCAGCTTGTTACGTGCACATTATGATGGTGTCATAACTTTTTCACTAACAATACGTACATTGCTCTAACGATTGTTTGGCCGACAATATGTCTCTCTAGCAACTTTTCAGCTGACAATATGTTTCTCTAGCGACTGTTTCGCAAACGATACATCACTCTAATGACTTTCGATGACAATAGGTCATTTAGCTGACAATATGTCTCCCTAGCGACTGTTTTGCTGACAATATGGTATATTATGGTTATATACAACTGTATTATTTTTTGACTGATTGGGAAAAATGCTAAAGTCTGCCGAATTCATGACTGGAGGACATCCAGGGAGCAAGAAGCTCCATTTATTCATTTTTTTTTTTTATTTTATTCCAGGATTTCAACTGGTGGTGGAGATCGTTGATGGTGCCTGGCGGTTCGGCGATTTACGTTTTCATCTATTCCGTTTTCTATTTTTTTACGAGTTTACAAATAACGGAATTCACCCCTACGCTACTTTATTTCAGCTATTCCCTTCTCATGGTCCTTACCTTTTGGCTTCTGACGGGCACCATCGGATTTTTCGCCGCTTACGCATTTATCACGAAAATATACGGAGCTGTGAAAATAGACTAGTTACTCGGACAATACAGACTTATTTCTTTTTTATCGATATATTCATGTGAATGTTCGTGTGTTTAAAACTTGAATAAAAATAGCCTTTAAGTGGTTTTTTTTTTCTCAGAAAGAATGGTTGTGAATACACATTTATAAACTTTTTTTTTCCTTCAATTAAATATATAGACCGAAATAGCATTACCCCATATTGCTTGGCACTTTTAAGTTATTTAATTCTTTAAAAATTGTTTTTTCTCTTTATTTTTTAAAAAGGCTGAAGATCATTGATTTTTTTGGGTATATTGTGTACTTTATAAACAAAAATTTTAATAATAAATATTTATTGGACTTGTATTGTGTTAATTAAATTAAAATGTTCGCTTGTTAACTTGAGTAGATTTTGCTGTTCTGGGGGCGGCCCCAAAAACTAAAGGAAAAAATTCTCCCCACAGATTTTGAACAGCTGGATGCAATAGATTTTCTTGTGACGTCATGATATTTGAGTGGGAAAATCAGATTTGATTTAAAAAGAAGAAATTACACCTCAATTAGTTCATAACAATTTAATTTAGTCAAAAAATCAGTCTTGAAATGATAGGTTCTCTTATGTATTTTAATCAATTTTTTCTACAAATTTTTATTTTTATTGTATCTTCAGACAACACTCAATTTATTATGTATTTATTTAAGACGTTAATTAATTAATTAATTAATTGTATCCCACTTAGTAGGCTGAAGAGGAGAACTCTCGAGACATATCCAATAAAAAAAAAATAAATAAATAGCTTCGAATGTTCAATAAAAGAAACCAATCTATTAATGAGATTTAAATTTTCCTGAAAATTAGGGGATTTGTGAGTTTTCGTAATAATAAAGAAATCTTTCTTTTAGTCCCTTCCACTCTAGGGCCATTTTTTCGTAGGTCTAAAATAACCTTCTAAATATTTCAAGCTGGGCGTAAAAGATGGCAGATGTCGGTTAAGTTGTTTCGTTGGTTCACGTTGTGTATCCTATGTAAAGTAAATAGAGGAATGTATTTACCTTAGCAAGAGGTATCGAGCTCTCCCATCATAGCCGTCCAAGATCCCATCAGCCCGGGCTCGGGACCCAGATAAATGTAGGCTATTTTCTCAACAGAAAGGGGGTAGCTCTATAGGGCAAGATTAGGGTCGAAATGGAAAGTTGCGAGCGAAAAGACCCTCCATCCACATTTTTTTTCTTCCATATCACATGATATTTTATTGACGGTAAAGTCAACAAGACCGTCACCATTCAACTGGTGATTGCTCTTAATATTTAACAATTTTTAGGCAAGTTTTAAGTAGGGATTTTGTAATTTTAACTCTCTATACACACCAGAGACTTAAATTATCTGCTGTCACCAGTTTTGGGTTCTCTGTTCCCCATGAATCCCTTTCTCTCGGTTCTACCTCGTGTTTTAATTTTCCCAATAAGAACATTGTAAAACCAGAATAGGCTTATAAAAAAGATAAGATAACGAGGCTGTAAATTTTATGGGGTTTCACGCTAGAAAGGCGCGCATAAAATAAAAAGGAAGAAGAGATAGCTGTGTTTTTAAACCTAATGAACGTTTTAGTTTACAATCATCAAACAAAACACCGACAGATCCGCCATTTTTTCTGAAGACCCTGCTCATTACAGAAACAACCACTTGGAAGGTTTCAACTTCTCTTAAAGTTAAAAAAATAAACAATATTAATTAAATTGCTGAAGGACTAAATAGTTTTTTCTTTTAATTGCTGAGAGAATGGCTTTGTTGAATCTCATAGTTGGTGGTGATTGGTGAAGTTAAATGGAGCGAGTCTGGGTAATTAAAAGAGGGACGAAAACCTTGAAAGTAAAATTTAAGCTAGAAGCGAATTATGCAAATTAGCTCTTGGTTGTAAAATAATAAAAGAATTTGTTGTTTTTGTACGAAGATGGGTTATAAATAATTTGAGACATTAAGCCAGAAATTAATCGAGAAAATTAGTAGGATAAAAAAAGAGGAAAAAGGAATTGGAGCTGACTTCCTTGGGAGAAAGGACGATTAAGTGGTAGCCGTTTAAATTTCGGACGGGGAGCTCGATCAAAATTTTTAGTTTCTCACCCGACTGTTAATGTTGCGGGCGTCAAAGTTAAACCAAGTGTTTGTTACTTCGGCTCAAAGGGCTCTTAGGTCAACTTGGGACACATTTTAATCACAGGCTCCTTTGAGGCTTTTCCCGACTCCGGATCCCGCTTTTCGCCCGTCCCTACAGCTTTTGGCCCTTGGGGTGGAAAGGGTTTCACTTCTAAACAACTTGCGGCGGGTGGCTCCCACATCAAATAACCATATGTTCAATTCAAGAGCCATCCCACAATCTAATCTCAGCCTCGTAATCATTTACGTTTACAACGCTTAATTAAGTTCTTTATTTAGGTATTCTCAGTACTCTTTTTATTGCTGGGAGATTGCTTACAGTTAGCTCCATTATTTAACAGCCCAACGGAGGTTGAACAGCTTACGTTCGCTGTGAAGGCAAACCCAAAAAATGATATTTTATTCAAACTGCTGTATCTCCCTTGATATTTGATAAATGTTACTTTTACAAGATGAAACGATTTCTTCTAAGGCGGACCTCAAAATTCATCCTAGTGTTAGACACAGAGGGAAGATGCCTAAAATTACTTTCCCATATTTGAGCACTAAAAAGCGTCGGAAAATTTTTTACAAAAGCTAGTTTTCATTATTTTGGGAATTTCAAGGCGGTCTTGGGAGCAGTTTTCCGGAAAATGTTTTCCTTTGGAAAATGGAAAGCTTACTTTTTGACCAAAAAATTGTTTCCAAAAAACCGCTAGCCATTTTGTAGGTTTTGATGAGCTCTTTTCATAAATATATTCTGTAAGAAAATCCGATGAATAGTTTTGTCGTAATCCTTTTACAATTGGAATCAAAAAGCGAAAAAATTTTGTCATGGACCGTTTAGCCCCTGCGGCTCCTCAAAAAATATTTGTACAATATTTTAATTTTGTTCTTCCTTGGTTTTTTTTTTCATCTCAGACGTTGATGAATCGTAATATAAAAGGTTCCATGGGAGCCGGAAAATTGGCACAGCGTTCATTCGGAATCCCTGGAGGGAATACAAATTAACGAACGGCCCTAACAAAGATGGTGCAGTCTCATTAAATGAAAATAATTAATGTTTTCTCCTTTTTAAACTCGAACCATCATCGTTTCCTTTTATTTAATTTTTTAAATTGAATAGAAGCAAAGTAAATCAATTAGAAAATTTCAAAAGGAATCGTTTTACCTTTTTTTTAGAGCAATTTAATATAAAATTAGACGTCAACTAAAAGATAATTGAACGAAGAAAACCTTTTTATTATTATTTCTTTGATGATGTGTCACCGATTTCAATTTTAGAGTGATTGTAAAAATATACGTCTGGCTTCAGATTTATAGCCAAGAGCCGTCAAAGTTGCCCCGCGCCCCGCTTTTCAGAAAATTTCTTTTCTGCATAGACTTCAATCAGATTTATTGGGCTGCATTTAAATGGAAATGAAATTGACTTTCAATTTTTTTTTTCTTCCCCCCTCTTTCTTCATCTTCTCCGCACTTCACGGTTTCGAGATTAATTCCCTTTAAGCTGATTAGCAATCTCTAGTCCGCCAAGTTTATAATTGGAAAAGTCTTTGGTGAAGCTCATTTTGATCGGCTATTGTATATTAATTTTGTTTTTGTCATCTTTTAACGCGTGTCATCACTTTTTTTCTAACTTAAAAAAAAATCGATCGTTAAAAAAGGCGCGTTATCTGATCCTTTTCCTTTCAAACGCCTAATAAGCTCGAAAACTTTTAAAAAGCTTAAAGTTTTAATAAACTGTTCCAAACATTTTCTACCCTATCGTACTCTTTTAATAAGGTGTATTGTCTTTAAAAGTCAATATTTTGAGTACTTTCGACTTTGTAATCCAAAAGAGTAAGAAAAGATAGGGAAAAGATCAAAAGAAACTTTAAGATCAGTTTCTGAAAACTTTTCCGTACCTATTTAGATAAAAATAATGATTTTTTTAATTATGGTCCCAATACCACAAGGTTTTAATTAAAATAGTACAAAGGAAACAGTCTTTGTAAATATGAAGATGTTGGTTATCAATTTTTAAAATAACTATTGTGAGCGAGGGAGAAAAAAAAAATACTGACATTCCACGAACGGTTTCGGCGTAATACGCCTCGTCAGATGGACTACTTCCTTTTTAGGTAGATTTCTTTTCTTCAAAAATCTACCTATTGTAATGTACCAAGTTTATATATATGTATGTATATATTAGCACGATAACTGGAGCAATTTTAATGTGAGGGTGACGATATCCGGTATTTAGAGTTTTTATCTCAATAGCTCGGACGAGTTCGTTAATGGCTGAAATCGGACCAGCGATTCACCTACTTTACTTAGGGCTTAAAAGACAAAATTGGCATTTTCTATTGAAATCCTAGTCCTTTTGCAAAAAAAAACTTTAAGACCTCTGCGAGGGCGTGTAAAAAATTAATTAAAGCAGGTTTGGACGAGCCAGGCGCAAAATATTGAACTAGCTAAACTTTAAAAAAATTTGAATTTATACCGGGAAATTATTAAATATTTTATTAATAAAATTATCAGATGTTTTTCTAGGGGCTCAGTGGCGCAATTTTTCTTATATCATCATTTTTATAACATAATTATATATTTTGTGTTTATACATTTTAATTTTAATCATGAAATGATTATTTTATTTTCTCTTCTACTCGAAAATAATATAATTTTCACTCATTTTCGAATAAAAAGTTTAAGTTATTCTTCTAAAATAGGAAAGAGGGAGCGAGAATAAGGGAAAAAATTCACTTTTGAAATAATTCTTTCATTCAAACGTGTTAGTTTGAAGAACTTCCAACAAAAACTTCCTTAAGGAGAAGGAACAATACAGGAGGGGGAAGTATAACGGAGGAGAAGTTTAGGGAGGGGAGTATAAAGGAGGGAAAGTTCAAGGAGGGTGAAGTATAAGGGAGGGGATGTTCTAGGACAGGGAAGTACAAAGGAGGGGGAATAATAATTTCAAGAACTTAGAAAATTTTCAATTTCTTTTTCTATTTTTTTCGTCAAAAAATTTCCAATTTTTTTGCAGTTTTCTTTTTCTCTTTTCTTTTCTTTTTTTTTTCAAAAAATTTTCCAAGTTTTTTTTTGTTTGAAAAATTTGCAGTTTTCTCTTTTCTTTTTTCAAAAAATTTTCCAAGTTATTTTTCGAAAATTTTTTTAAGCATCAATTTAGAAATAATGGGCTCTTTGCCCTTGGGATGTGCCTCTCGTAACGGGGGAAGTAGGCAACTTCTCTCTACGAAAAAACAAAAAAAAAATTTTACACCAAAAATTCGAAAAAAATATAAGGAGTATTTGGTGAAAATTTGGTGAAAATCGGAATAACGGTCGGCAGATTTTAAAATTTCATCTTTTCTCTTCATTTTTTTGTCATATTTTATCATTAATTAAACTGAATTGAGAGAACAGAACATAATATGGATTAATAATACCTTTGAAACTCGCCATAATTTACTCTCGCTCTATGAAGGCTTTACGTGAATTCTCTGTGAATCCTTATAATGGGGGATATATTACATTAGGTTTGTTTTATAAAACTTATAAGTTGGATAACTGTAGTTGGACTTATAGCTTTGAGAGAATTAACAGCCTGATCTATACTCAGACTGGTCTTGTGATCCGATTGACTCCCAGTGGATGGACTTAACCAGTTAAAAGATTATTAAATTTGTAGAAGAACACTTAAATGTTGAAAATAATTTATTTAGCAGAATTTTTGTGTCCGAGTTTGGTTGGTGTTTGTGTTACAGGTTTGTTTGTTCTTAATGGCTTCGTTAACGACGTATTGAAGTCGGGCTCTTGTTTCGAGGCATTCGACCGGAGAGAGTTCGTCCAAATAAGGCAAAAGGCTCATCAGAAACTGGAAGTTTCCGTTTTGTTCGTCTTTGCATTCGCTTGATATGCAGGGTGACTGTCGAGAGGTCGTCCCGGGAGCCTGCGCCGGATTGCATACCTGACCTCGTGGAGTTTTGCAGTCGTCATCCGGGTTATTTGAAAGGGAACGGAAAATATGCGAGTCCATATCGTCAAAGCAAGGTCCCGGCGGTTTTTTACCTCTTTCGTTTTCCTTTTTCGAAGTGAATCCGCGATGGAGCGTCTTCTCAACAGCGCTCGGGTTCCTTTTTGATTTTTCCGGATTATTTTGTACGAATACTTCTATATTTTGATTTTGTTTTTGAACATCTGGAGATTTACATTCATCATTTTTCATATTGTTATTCCTTGGGGGAGATTGGCCGGACGCGTTTTGACACGATGGGCATAATTCCGCACGGCAACTCTCTTCTGGGACGCTTATAAATTGATAGGCGCCGCTCTCTTGGTTGGAACAGTCCAAAAATTTCATCGCGTCGAAAAAATACCATCTCGACTTATAATTCGGATTATTCTTTCCCATCGTGAACTCTTTGCAGAGCTCGTGATTATATTTGTCCTTTAACGTGTTCCATTTATTTTTCACAACTTGAACTAAAAATAACGCCATAGAGAGAAAAAGAAAGAAAGAACAACTGCAATTAAAATTATAGTCAAAAGAAAATCTCGAAGACAAAGGAAAAGCTCAAAAGTTTCCTTTGACATTTATGCTCAGCTACCAATGATCCTGTAAAAAGGAAACAGGGAAACTAAAACTGCTAAAATGTCCAAATTTTGAAGGACCCATGAACAAAAGTGGCAGAAAAATGCTTTCAGGGGGATCCAACCTCAAAAATCAACCAAGTGATAGACAGAGAGGGAAGATGCCTTAAATTACTTTCTTATATTTGAGCACTAAAAATCATCGGAAGATTTTTTACGAAAAATTTCTAAGTAAACAAACTGTTTATACCCGTTGACCTTGAAGAGGGATAGTTTCTTTCACTCCCGGAATTTTCCTTCAAACTTTGTAAAAGGATTACGACGAAACTATTCATCGGACTTTCTTTTATAACATGTTTTTGGAAAGAGCTCCTCAAAGCCTACAAAATGGCTAGAATTTTTTTTGGAAAAAAAATTTTAGTCGAAAAGTAAGCTTTCCATTTTCCAAAGCAAAAATTTTTCGGAAAAACTGCTCCCAAGACCGCCTAGACATTCCCAAAATAACGAGAACAAGCTTTTGTAAAAAATTTTCCGTCGATTCTTAGTGCACAAATATAGGAAAGTAATTTTAGGGGCGAAAGTGCTACGATTTCTTTTTTTTGAAACAAAATGCGCGGTATGATGGCCCTTAAAGATATGGAATGGCACCTGTAGGTTGGAAAGTTTACGAAAGCTTGAGTAAAATAAACCTTCTAAGCACAATAAATGGCGAAAATTAACGTCGAAATTTTAAAATTTCAAAAATTCATAGTCAGTAATCTACCTGGGCATCCAATGGTTTGCGCAACTTCGTTCCATAAATCGCACGTGACCTGTTTGTTCCTATAATTGGCGTCTCTCTCGTCCCAAAGCGGTGGCCGGTTTCTGATTTCTTGTATCAAAGCGATTCTCAAATCGATGTTGTTCCGGCAGTCGATCAATTGGCTTTTACATAGATCGGACATTTTATCGAATATCTATCATCGCCGACGTGAGTCCCTTCCGAACAAGTGCGATTTCTTAAATTTAACTCCTAAATTTATTCAATACATGTTTTTATTCATTGACAAACGTGTAAAAATTCAGGTGATATATTATTTTTTTTACAATTAATTATTAACCCTACTTACAAGACTTTCATACTAAAATGAGAAGGCAAACATTTTAACGTGAAATCCACATGAAAAGTGGCTTTTTTTTTTTTATAATCCGGGTAGTCCTACTCCCCAAAGACCCATATGGTGTATCCATCAAGGCAGAACGTTGGTATATTTTAACAGATTGGAATGAAAACAGAAATGTAAGGTAGAAAAAAAGTTCTAGTTTGAAGAGCTTTGTACGAAAACTTCCTTAGAGAGAAGGAACAGTGTAGGAGGGGGAAGTATTAAGGATGGGAAGCATAACGGAGGGGACGTTTAAGGAGGGGGAAGTATAAAGGAGGGTAAGTTCAAGGATGGGGAAGTACAAAAGGAGGGGAAGAAATTATTCTCAAGCTTTAGACAAATTTATCTTTTTCAAAAAATTTTCGAAGTTATTTTCCCAATTTTTTTTTTGTTTTTCGAAAAAATTTCAAGTTTTTTTTTTCACCGAAAATTTTTCCAAGTTATTTTTTCAATTTTTTTTTATCAAAAAATTTTACAAGTTTTTTCAATTCATACTTCTTTTTTGTTAGTGATAAACTTGCAAGTTTTTTGTTTTCAAAAATTCTTTGAAGTAGGTATATATCTAGGCAGACATAATGGGCATTCTGCCCAAGGGATGCCTATCTCGCAAAGCGTGGAAGTATCAAATTTATCACTACCTACTTACTAAAAAACAAAAAAAAAAAATTTTTTTTATTACACCAAAAATTTGTTAAAAATATAAGGAGAATTTGGTAAAATTTGGTGAAAATAGATCGACTGCAGCACAGTTTTAAAAATTTTTATCAGACATATCTTCGGAATTTTTTTGAAATTGAGTTTGTTTCTTGTTCACCAACTAAGGAAGATTGTGTGAAAATCGGTCGAAAACTGTAACCGTGTAGTGTTCCGAAAAAATGCTACGGCCGGCCGGAATTACAGACAAAGTTGAGATCGGTAAAGATCATCGATTTGGCCCTCCGGGGTCAGGGAGACCCTCCCCCAAAAACTCGACTTTGAAGGTATTACAATAATTTCTTTCCAAGTTTTTTCAATACTTTTTTTTTTTCGTTAGTGAAAAACTTGCAGTTTTATTATTTTTTTGTTAAAATACAATGTTAAACATCTACTATTGTGTTCCTGATTCGAGATTTTAAGGGCTAAATCGTTAAATATTCTTCAGTTAAAAAGACTCCTGAGAAGACGATTTTTGTGTTCTTGATGAGTTCGCCCATTGAATGGAATAACTGAAGCCTTCGCTAATTAAGCTTATTAATTATTAATTAAGCACTACAAAGGTTTTTCGTAACTTTTTCATGTCGCCGTTAAGAGAGTTTAGTCTGAAAATCAGAGGAATTTTTTTTACTGGATTATATGGTTTTGCATAATCAACGAGTTTATTTTAAAACCCCTTCAATAAGGGACCTTTTATAATTAGACTAATTTAAAAACAATGCTTTTCGAAAATGTTTTCAGCGTAGAGCAAACATTTCAATATTTCAAGAACAATTAGGACGAGAAGGGAAGACAAGTTGAAAAACTAGGGCGGAAGGTTAGGTTTTCTAAAACGATCCTTTTTGCTAAAAATAATGGGAGGAGGTTTGGATTGATCAGAGCATTTTGTAGGAACTCAAGTCCCGGCAACTTGTTAGGGGAACCCTTGTAATTGTATTTCAAACTGACAGTGCTAATTAGCTTAGAGGGAAACGTTTATACAGGCCATGTCAAAATTATTACCAGTTGTCGATTTAGGCGTATCTGTGGAGGTTTAATCAGGTTAATTCTGGATGAAACTAGAAGATGAAGGAATTAATCATAAGTGATTGTTCTGACGTTTAAAAACACAAAGGAGATCTCAAAAATAAACAAAAAGTTTTAACAATTTTTTTTGTTAAAGTTAAAGAAATTAGATGGTGAAAGCAGAGTTAATAGTGTTGAGAATGTTTTCTTAGATCGACCGCTAAGTCGAAACCGCAGAGAAGGAAGAAACGATGTTTTTATCCGGAATGGAGGGAGCACATTATATTTGGGACAGAGCTAATGTAGAAAGGCAATCCTCTTCCACCTCCATCCCCTCCATCATCTCAAGACCGAGTTTGTGGCAACACCTTCCCTCAGGGGCATTCACAACTTGTCTTTATTTATCTCTCGAGCCAACCTTATGTGGTTATCACACCCCTCACGGCTCTTTAATGGCCTACCCTTTCCACTCTTTAGTTTTCAATCTTGTCCGTTTACTTTTTCTCCCTCAGTTTTAGCTAATTTTTTTTCTCCCCACGTCCTTCGTTCAAATTGGAAACTTAACAACTTTCCAGTTGTTTTCGTCAAAGGACTTTGTAAATATAAAAACCTTAATAAACGAGACGGAGGAATTTGAAAATAAGTGCCCCGCGGGCGGCTCATGGGCAAAAAGTTGGGTTTGTACCCTTTGAACAAAAGTGCTTAGTCACCCTTAAAATCAAATTTTCTTTTTTTGACTTCCAATTAGTTTTATACATCATCTTATGTACCTTTAAAAAAAATTTAAAAGCCGTCATTTTTTTCTCCCATTTTTGAATTTTGAAGAGCCAAAAGGGCCACAATTTTTCTGGAAATGAATATAAAATGGATTTTTCCTGTGGGAAAAAAAAGTTTTTATGTTAAACACCTCGGATTCCTATAAAACAAGTAGCATTTCAAGGATTTAAAAAAACAGTTTACAACAAAAAAAAAAAAAGGAATTCTTTAAATTTTGACTTAAAGGAGTTATTGTGGTACCCTCCACATCAGGTATTTGGGGAAGGGTCTTCCCAGAGGGTCAAATCGATGATCTTTACCGATCTCAACTTTGTCTACGGTTCCGGCCGGCCGTAGCATTTTTTCGGAAAACTTCATGGTCCGATTTTCACCAAATACTCCTTATATTTTTTACGAATTTTTGGTGCAATAAAAAAAATGTGTTTGGTTTTTCAGTAGGGAGAAATGTGATACTTCCACCCTTGGCGAGAGAGGCATCACCCCATGATTTCTACCTTGATACTTAAAAAATTTTTTGGCAAAAAAAATGAAAAAATAACTTTGAAAACTTTTCGGAGGAAAAATCTTGGAAAATTTTTCGAAAAACATAAAAAATTTGTTGAAAAATAACTTTGAAAATTGTTGAAAAATGAATTTGTCAAAATGCTTTGCATAATTCTTCCCCTCTTTATGTATTTCCCAATCCTAATACTTACCTCTCCTTGCACTTCCTCTCCTATATACTTCCCCCCCTTTATACTTTCCCTCCTACGTCCCCTCCCTAAACTTCTCCTCCAATATACTCCCCCCTCCTTAATACTTCCCCATCTTTATTGTTCCTTCTCTCTATGTAAGTTTTTGTTGGAAGCTCTTCAAACTAGTACTAAAATCTAGTCATGCCTTGAAAATTTCACCAACATCTGCTTTGTTGGTGGTTAAGGTAGCAAACATATTTGCCAACGATATTTTAAAAAATTTATCGCCAATTTCAGATTAAAATTTAAATGGCTTTATTTAAAAAATATTTTATTGGTTAAAAAAAATTCTTTATTTTAAAAATAAAAGTTACGAATCAATTTCATAATGGTCAAGTTAAATAACCACTTTGATGAATTATTTGCAAATAGTGACCACTTTAATTAATGTAAGGGCCTAATATTGTAATTAACGTTCACTTTATCATAGGCCGACAATACCTTTGACCAATGAAAAACGCTGGTTAATTATCTGAGTCCTTCTAAAAGTATTTGTTTTTATTTCTGATTGCTTCAATGACATTTGGAAAGGTCGCCGGGATTTATGTGGTCGAAAAATTGGCTAACATTCAACTTTTAAAAACTAAATCAAAATTTTTACGTTTACAACAATAAGAAGTTTGTGACTTCGAGGGGTTTTTTTAAGATTGAAAATAAAAATTGAAAAATAGACCATTCCAATATTTTATTTTAACCACAAAAACTGGTTTTTATAAAAATAAACTTATAAATAAGGGAAATATAAAATACTTTTTTAACTTTCTAAAAAGAAATTTATAGTAATACCCTTGATGAATGGACTCAATATGAGTAGTGATTTTTGTCGATCTTGATTTACCGAATTTTTTCGGTAACACTTTGGTCTTTTAGGCCACAATTTTTCTTATTATCTTGAAAATGTCTCGTTTTATTTTTGAGAAAGTTACCCTGGCGTGATCAGCTCCTTCCAATTTTAAACTGCTTTACAGGTTGGAGAGAAAAGCTGTTTTGATCTACGATCAAGCCGATTCAGATGGAAGTGGTTTGAGGAAACGGGGGCCGCAAGGGGTAGAAGAAGGGATGTGGGTGGAAAAACCGTTGGGGATGTAGCCGGCGCAGAAGAGGAATTTCACCCTTTTCGGCTTGAGGGATGAAAATTCATTCAGTCTTCAACCAGCGTTCGTACCTTTAGCACCCACCTCCACTATTTCTCTCTAGTTTACAATCGCGATCTCGATGACGTCTTAATGATGGAGCTTCGTATTATTTTTATCGCCCTCTCCATTCAACTTGCTCAAGGTAGAGGCGAAATTATTATTTTTTTTAAATAAAAAAAATTTATTAAATCTCTTTTTCGATTTTTTAAAGTCAGAACCCCCTAAAACAGCTTTAAAAAATCCCCAAGAACTTTATTTTTATGGAATATTTTATTCTCTGCTCATTTTTTCCTACAAAAGAATGAGAAAAATGTAAACAACGTAATTTTTTTATGTATTTTGGGACTTTTATTAATTAAACCATCCAGCAGACGAAAATATTTTCTTTTTTTTTATTTAAATTTTGATTGCTATACGCAAATTGATTTTAATATCAAACAATTAACCAATAACAGAGGAAGAAATGACTGTGATAACGGGTATCTCACGACGCGTTTCGGCTTAATAAGCCTCGTCAGGTGAGCTATTCCCTCTATCACAATCATTTCTATCTTTTCTCTGTGCACCTATCTACGAGAGAATTAGTGGAAACTGCGGGAAGCTGGAGACAAATCGTCCCCCAAAAACCTCAACGCCGCCACTTCTCTAAGAGATAGAGCCACTCACCACCTCCTTATTGGTTTTTATGACAGAACTGCTGCCAAGGCATTACTTTACATATTTTAATTTGTGAGATACCCGTTATCACAGTCATTTCTTCCTCTGTTATTGGTTAATTGTTTGATATGAAAATATTTTCTTGAAAAGTGCAAAAAATTAAAGAAAAGTATAAAAAGTGACAACGGTCAGAGTTTATAGTCTGGGAAGCAATAAAAATGAAAAAGAAAAAAATGAACAGGGAATTAATCTTAGTCCCCCGAGGATTCTCTTGAAAAGCTCACTTTATACTTTTATTTTATTTATTTTTTAAAATGAGTTAACTTGAAAATTTGTTGGAGAATTTGGCCAAAGAACGATTTCTTACAGGCATATGAATCTAAATTTTTTGTAATTTTGGTTCAATCTTCACAAATTGAGCTTAAATAGAATTTACGTTATTTTAATTTTTTTCTATGTAATCACTAACCATTTTCTGGAAACTCAATTTTTTAAACTTTAATTTATGCTTTGTGAGGCTTTTATTCGGGAGAAACTACTAAACAGCGAGAGGGAAAAAAAGGACGGTTATTAACGCTTGAAATGAAAAATTTCAAAGCGACCGAGATTGAATTGTTTTGCCTACGTTTCCTTTTTTTCTCTCTCCCCACAAACGTTCTTTCCTTCTCAACCACGTATATTATAAATATACCTTGTAATAAATCATCTAGGCCGAAAAAAAGGCTTACAAAAACACCTGTATAGCTGGGAAATTACCTATGAAAAAAAAAAAGAAATCCTGATGGCAGTTTTTCAAATGGAAAAATCCTAATGAGATACCCTCTATTATTGAACTATTTTTCATGCAAATAGAAAAGGGTTTAACAGTTGATATAAGTAGACTAATAAGTTGAGAGCATAATGTCATTATGAAGAGGGAATACAGAGCAAACAGAACGATGTTTATACTCCATTAGTACTATAAATTAATAACCGTAGTTTAGTGAATGGCATTTACATAGGTCGCCCTGTTGACAAACTTGGGATTTAGCGACTCTTGGGTCAGCGAGTTGAAACCTGGGCTTTCCCAAACTTAAATTTCATCTCATTTAAATTTAAACTGAAATGAACGTTCAAAGACATCAAAATGGGATTAAAAAAAATATCATCAAATCCATCAAATTTTTATTAGTTCTTTCATATCCGACGAACCGAATATTTACAGGAGGCAACCAAAATGATAAAACAAAAATTTAAAATACTGAAAAAAGTTTCGGAAAAAACGTTATCGGAAATACCATTTCATGTTTTTACTTTATTTTTTATTGTAAGCCATTATCTGGTTTCCACAGACGAATAAACAAGGTTTTCTGTTATTCATTGTCTCTTTTTTAAAGTTTAAAAAAAAAATATTACGAGTATTATTAGGTATCTTTTTTTATTTTTATACTTCTTGAGATCTGGGATTCCTCCAAAATCGAAAACCGAGGGAAGCTCTTTTTTACTTGAGACAAATATTAACTTTCACTTATAACCTTTTTAGAAGTAAAAGATAAGCAAAAGACTTTTTTATGTATTCTCAAATAAAGATAGAATAGACAATAATAATTTTTATTACCTGAAAAAATTGCGTTCTTTTATTTTTCCTGCTTAAAAAAATTCGGAACAGATGTTTTCTTCCTTTTCCCGACCAATTCGACCGCTTTTTAACAGATTTTTAAACGTTTTTCTGGGTTTTTCGGAAAAATCACAGTTTTTAAGCCAATTTTTGGTCATTTTCCTCGGTTGTATGTTGAGATAAACAAAGGGCCATTTTCGCCGAGATTTTATGGAAATGAGGCCTTTATTTTGTTGATGGGTTTTGGAGTGATCTGATTCACTAAAACCAGAATTTCAAGTTCGTTAAAAAATAAAGTCCATTTTAAAAGTTCAGAAGACTGAAAAAATAGTTGAGGCAACTGAGTGGCAAGAACCAAACCTAAAATAAAAACTAATGAAAGATTAACTCAGGTCGACTCAACGCAATTTTAATGGTTGACCGAACTTGCAGATATACACTACTGTTTAAAATATTGATCGGAAAAAAACAGAGCACTCAAGTTCACAGTTGGATAAATAGCTTTATAATTTTACTACGTTATTTCCAGGGGCACTCTCCCCCAACTCCCTAGAGACAAAAGGAAATAGCTTTTGCGATAGAATTCCAATACTGGGATACGATTTTAGGATTTAAAGGACAAACGCTTCCCTTTTACTACACATTTTTTCCTTTCTGTTTGCATTTTTTTGGAATAAGTAATAAAATTATAATTAATTCCTTTTCTTGGAATCCCTATAGAGAAAAGGAATAAATCATCAATAAAACTAGTTGACATTCTTGTCAAGAATGAGTGAGTGATCGGAGACCCTTTAACAAATCAATGATTTTTTCACCCGTTTTTTTCCTTTTCGTGTTGTAACTTTGACAGCTCCATTTTTTTTCCAACGATGAGAGTTAACGAAATCGAAACTTGGAGGATGAAAGCGAAGTCGTACAAAGGTGAAAATGAAAGAAGAGAAGAAAAAAATTAAATTTGAACGAGAACAAAGAACGTTTCGACTCAACTTTGGGCTCTTGTGAATAAAAAGTATGTTCAATAAAATATTTTAGTTCCACAATTTTTTTTTGTTCTACTTAAAATTCTCAGGTGTGTGCTTTCACTCTCTCACATAAAAATAATTATCCGGTAAATTAAAATTTCAAGAGAGGTAAAAGTGTGCTAAAATTTTACATTTTAACACAATTTATAACGTGCTCGGGTTTAAAGGTTTAATTATGAAGGGTTGCGTGTTAACCCATGGCCATAAGTTTCCACCTTATTAAATTCAGACGTTTTTAAAACAGTCAAAATAGTTTATGGCTTTCATATTTTTAGAACGGATAAAAGAGGTATTTGAAAAAGCCATGAGGAATTTGTTTATACAGTTCTTTTTTTTAATTTACCGCCTTTGAAGTACTCGACAACTTTTTAAAAAACCTTTTTTTTTTCCACCTCGATGTTTTCAAACTGAGGTTTTTTTTTTATTCTCGCTCATTCTTTAAAATCTGATAAGTGACTTTTTTTTCTTTTTCGATATTGGGAGACGTACACTTCTTTTCAAAGGAGTAGATATTACAAAATCTTGTCATGTACGAGTGACTGGAAAAGATAATGTCAACCCTGTGCGATGAAAGGCTCTTCCCGTTCTGATATACTTTGTGCAAAGAAGTCTATTCGACTGTAAGTTTCTAAAGAGGCAATTTTCGAATAAAGCCATAATGCACATCTAGAATATTTGAACCAATAAAGGTCAATCTTTGAACCGATAAAAACCATCACCAGGGGCGTAATAAATTCTTAAGGGTCCGTTATACCACCTAGTACAGTGGCGTATTTTCTTTGAATTTTTGCTTCAGTTTAGCGAAAAAACTGTTGGATTTTTAGTTTTTTTAATTTGTTTTTATTGCTCTTCATTGTAGGAGAAACAGTCAGAGCTGTTCAAGATAAAAAACAGTATTTTATCAAATTGAATTCGTTCCCAATTTCCAAAAAATTTATTGTGGTTAGAAAAAAAACATTTTACCTTTTAGCTTTATTAAACACTCATAAATTTAAGTACAAACTCCTTTTATTGAAATTTCTTTTATTTTAATCATAAAAACTATATTTAAAAAAACAGTTTTTTCGCCGAATGGGAGCAAAAACGTTGCCGAATTAAGTGCTATTGCGGGGAGAACACGGTTCAACATAACGCATTTCACCCTAGAGCAGTTAAACATAAAAAATCTGCATTTCGACATAAAAAATCTGTAGTACACCTTAATGCGTTATGGCACTATGCAATTGAACATAATGCTCTCATAAGCTCATTTTCATAAACGACTTTTTCAATGAATGCAAGTAGACATAAAAAAAGCACAAGTCACCATAACGCTTCTCACTATAAAAGCCTCTCTTTAAACTTCTAGTTTCGCCATAAGAATGTTTCGTCGTTTGGGCGTAATACATCTCACCATAAACTAGGGAGAGCAAAATAGCAAGCCTACATTCACCGTTTAAAACGCGATTATGGCGAAACGACAAAAACCTTAAAACTTGACAGCTCACCATAATGCAATTCAACATAAAGCATCTCATCATAAACTAGGAAAAGCAATCAGGCAGCCAATGGGATCGTTCGTTTTATGACACAAGGGAGTTAACTTTTTTTCCTCTCGCGAGAATGTGCGATTTGCATTATATTTAACTGTCAATTTTTAAGGTTTTTGACGTTTCGCCATAATCTCGTTTTAAACGGCAAAAGTCGGCTCTTTCGCTGGCCCTAGCTTATAGTGAAATGTATTATGCTCAAACGACAGAAAACAGTTTTATGGCGAAATGACATGTTCTTTAAAATGAAAGTTTCCTTCTTGTTCACCTGCATTATGTAGAAAAGACAAATTTTAAATCTCTTCTATATGTTGAGATGTGTTATGTTTAAATGCATTATGTCAACACGTATACACCCTTAATCAATTATTAACATCTATCTACATGAGGAAAATATGAAGGACTTTTATGAAATGTCCGAAAATTAAATTTTTTCATCGGATAATTGAATTACTGTAACCGAATAACGAAGGAAAGAGGTATAAAGTGAAGGGGGTGCGCTAGCTTCGTGTCCTGGGTCGAATTTCTCATTAGCATACCTTTTATTGTTTATAAATTTTTCCGAAAAAAAGTTTATTTGAAAAAATCTTTAAATATTGTTTACGCGAAAATCACGTGAAAGTAATACAGTGAGACATAAGGAAGTAGTTTAGAATTAGAACTGAACTCAAACTCCAGGGTGAAACTTCCTCCAGCTATTTTCGGGATATTATTAAATCACCTCGTAATGGAGAGAAGAGGCTCTTTATGCAAGGAAGTTGAAACAGCTCCCTTATGCCCGGGGTGCTTTATGTGATATCCGCACATTTTCAATACGGCAACGAGTTTCTCGCCTATTGTTCCCACTGTTTTCTTCCCTCGACGATTAAAACAAAATTTAAAAATTGAACCAACAGGAAGAATATATAAAATCTGTTAAACGTTTACAAATTCACTTTGTACCCTTTTTTTCTCCCTTTTCCGACTGTGTTTTGCTCTTTTCACCTGTTTTGTATTCAGGGCGTCAGAACGATAAGTCAGCGCTCTCTTTAACTCGTTTCTAGTATTTTATAAACGTTTTTTTCATGTTTTTATCATTCAACTCAGATTTAAGAGTTGGCCGCATTTCCAGGAAAAACAATTTTAAATTGTATGATAAATCGTTATCTCTCAAAAGACATGAGTTTGTAGATCCGAAATTCGCTGGAAAATTTAAAAGTAAGCCTATAGGGAAAAAACTGCAGTTTGTTCTGAAGGGATTACATGTACGAAAATTCGTTACCCCGACCGCCTCTCCTGTTAACAGGGAACCGCCTGAAAAACAGGGCCTGCTTATTATACAGGAACACCTGAGCTATTTTTCTTCTAAATCCCTTCACTTTTTGGCATCACCATTTAGCGTCTTCATCAATAATAATAAAAGTCTTCAAAGGAAAATCACAAAATTTTGTTTTTACGTAAAATATAGAATGTTGAAAAATACGTAATGAGGCTCCCGTTTGTTAGGCTCACATATCCAATTTATTCCTTTCCCTTAACACACTTTATTTAATAACGAGAACAACAATTTAAAAAAAAAAAAAAATAATAATAATAGGAAAAATAACAATGACCATAAAAATGTCTTTTTTTTTTTGTTCATTCAATGAATACAAGGTATCTTTGAAAAGGTAGATCTATCTGAATATTATCTGACCCCCTCGTCGTCACTTCTATTATTCTGATTAAAAGGAAACAGCTTTTCACCCCTTTTCTGACTTGCTGATTTTTAGAATACCTACATTTCAGGACAAATTAAAATGTGACTGCCATACAAAAAGGAAAAGGGTACTTTACGACCGGTTTCGGCCTCATAAGGTGGGAATTTCCTTACTTTTCATTTTCTGGTAATTTATCCAGGAGGGTATTTGAAAGAGAAAAAAGTTATGATTTACTTCCCAAATGAAGTTATTGTGATACCCTCCACATTTTTATGAATTTTTGGTGTATTTTTTGGTTTTTAGTAGGGAAAAATTTGATACATCCAGCGTTTGCGAGAAAGGCATCCCTTAGGCAGAAAGCCTATTATATCTACCTTCATACTTCAAAAAATTAAAAAAAAAACTTGAAAAAGTTTAAAAAAAAAAAATAAAATAAAAAAAACTTCGCCCTTCGCTATACTTCTCCTCTTTATACTTCCCCTCCCTTATAATTATCCCTCCCTTAGAATTCTTTCTCCGTTATACTTCCCATCCACTATGATTCCCCCTCCTTTATACTTCCCCCTCCGATATAATTCCCCCTCCGTTATACTTCCCCTTTCCATATTTTACTTCTCTTTAATGTAGTTTTCGTTGGAAGCTCTTCAAAATAGTTTTACTTTTTATTAGTTACCTATAGATCAATAAAAAATTTTAATTAAAAATTCACAAAAAATAGTTCAATTTTCATTTTATCAGTATCAATATTTCAAGGAGTTATGAAACAAATGGCCTTCTACATCAGTTGTAGGAGATAATCTTGGGTTTCCTTCTTACGAAACAAGATAAATCTCAGAAGTTACAAAAATACAGAAAATAAATAATATGAATTATGCAATCCAATGTTTGTAAAATGAAAGAAGATCTTTTCTTTTTAGGCGTGAAATGTTAGAATAAAAGTAATTTTTAGGTGTTTTTCCCCTGGTATTTTTTTGCAAGCACGTATTTTCGTATAGCGGAGGTAAGTCCCCCGAGCTTAGGGTGAACTTTAAACTTGTTCAAAGTCTTTCCTCTCGTCCCAAACTTATATACGGGTTTTTCCTCAAGTTTCGTTGACGCAAAACTGGCTGCTAATTAATTATTTAAAAAAAAAGACTGTCAAAAAATGACAAAATTGATCAACTAAAAAAGAGCAGAATTTAACTTTTAACAGAAGGGAATTCTTGGAAAATAATGTAGGGAAATAGAACGGAAGTATTTTTTACAGTTAAAACTTTAGAAGCGTTTCTATTTTATTTAATTTTGGTTTATTAAATTACTTCTTAATTTAATCTCTTCTATTTTTAATTTCTGCATTATTAAATTATTTTCAGGTCAGATACGATTACTGAAAGATTAACGACTTTAGGGATTAAAGACTTTAAAGAGACGGTTAATAATTTAACAAACCCAGCATGTTCCTAAATTGCGTACATAATGTGCGAGGGGGAAGTTCATCCTTCTATGGTTCTTCACTGAAAGGTTGTCAACGAAACGAGGGGAAAATTGTTGAGTTTAATGCCCGTCACCTACGACGTTTTTTGGAATAACACCTCGTTTACAACCTGACATTTTTGTTTTTATTGTTTCTTTACCTCTAAAATGTTTTAAACGATTATTGTTCTCTCTCACTGGAAGTCCTTGGTGCTCACAAATAAATGAAATTATGTGGAGGATTTCTATTTTGCAGTTGTACAACTTAAAAATGGGTAGTGGATTTAGGATCCCCAAATTATGAAAAAATGTTGAAATTTGATTTTTTAGGCGCCGGGAAGACCTCAAATTTTAGCTTTATCTATATCTTCAACCGCATTCTCTCCCACTAATCCTGAGCTTCCATCTTTGCCTAAAAAAAAATTAATGAGGTTTTAAAAAAAAGGGATTAAGCCCCTAGGCAGGCTTTAATTTCAAAAGGCGAACTGATCATTTTCATGGACAAGGAAACCCTTTTTTGTAGTCTTTTGGTCTATAGAAACACCCTTTTGATACAATTTATCGGTTTTTGGGCCCAAATAATCAAGCTTTCTGGGAGATTTACTCGTATTTTACTCTTAAAATTTTATTTAAAAAAATCATGTTCTTCATTACATAACGATGTTGCTGGTTTAGCATACTTACTGCGAGATCGCTAAGAGTACTAGTTGGATGAGCTTCCAACGAAAACTTTGAACAAAAAGAAGGGGGAACAAAGAGGAGGGGGAAGTATTAAGGAGGGGGAAGTATAATGGTGGGAAAGTGAAGGGGGAGTATAAAGGAGGGGAAGTTCACGGAGGTATAAGGATGAAGAAGTACAAAAGGAGGGGAAGAATAATTTCAAGCATTTAGACAATTATTTTTTCCCCCGAAAAATTTTCCAAGTTGTTTTTTCAATTTTTTTCGTAAAATAATTTTCCAAGTTTTTTTTCAAAAATTCTTTTAAGTATCAAGGTAGAAATAATGGGCTTTCTGCTCAAGGGATGCCTTTTTCGCAAAGGGTGGAAGTATCAAATTTCTCCCTACTAAAAAACCAAAAAGTACACCAAAAATTCGTAAAAATATAAGGAGTATTTGGTGAAAATTTGGTGAAAATCAGACCAACCGCCGAAGAGCATTTTTTTTTTATTTCAAACAGACGTACATATCTCCGCTACTTTTTCTAAATTCAAAAACACCTCTGGGAGAATTTCTTTTGCAACTATTTAGAAAGTCTGTGGGAAAAGTTAGTGAAAATCGGTTGAAAACTGAGGCAGTAAAGTGTGAAAAAAATGCTACGGCCGGCCGGGATTTCAAAATAAATAAAATTTCTTCTTTGTTCTTTTTAAATTGAAGTTCAAACCGAGGTTAAATTTATTTTTCCCTTTTTCAGTAGTATTGAAATCAGTTCCGTCGACGGGAGGGAATTTCCGTAAAGAATTGAAATTCTCTTTCGCCCAATTAAACCTCCATTTGTCCTCGTGCGGAGGAATGCTAAGCTCCGGGAGGATTAAATGTCTCCCTAACTTAACATGTAATTAAAACACCGGGAGCCGCCAGGTTGTCACAAACAGAGTCCCCTGTCTTCGGCCTTTTCACCGATACTAATTCAACATCCGGTGCCCTTTCAAAACAAAACACCCTCACGGAGAGACACACACCTTTGAGCAAAGTTAATGAGTTATACCAATACTCACTTCAATCTTTATTCCTAATTGTTTCGATTCTATTTGAATTAACAACTTTAGAAACCTATGGAAGTCCTTGATAAGATCCGAACAAACAAATTTTCTAAAATAAATTTCATAAGTAAAATTTTAACACCTAAAAAAAATTATTCAAGGAAAAAGGATTTTTGAAACCGGGATAGGTAGCTTTTCCTCAAATGAAAAAAATCAACCATAATCCCATTTTCATTGAAATAGTATCATGTTTAATTTTTTAATTTTTGTGTTTTTGGTTGGCTTCTCTGTGTTGGCTTTTTTTAATTGAAAGGTCCGAACTGTAGAAAAATTAGAATTAATTTGAAAAAAAATTAATTTTTTTTTATATATAGGTACTGTTTGTTTATTAAGTTCTGGCTATTAAAGGAAACACCTTAAACACAAAAACATAAGTTTGAACACAACTTTATTGATAAAAGAAACATTTGACTCGATAAAACTTAAACTGAAAAGACTGTCGATCTGACTCTAAAAAACGTGTATAACCAACAACTGAACTGATAAGAAGCTTCCTTGGCGGCCACCTTGGGTGCGCTGTTCTTGATATAGACGCCCGGTATAAACGCCCTTCTGTATGGAGGGTTTCAAAATTTCTGCAAAGAAGACTGTAAAGAAGTGTAGAAGTTCCAACATTCCGCCGACCTTGAAAGGAACCTTTCAATCCCTTTCGATGGGTAAGGGGCACAATTTACTGACGGCTCGCTTGAACAGTCCCTTATTTGTTTTAACGCTCACTACCCTGCATACGCTATCTGCTCCAGGATGAAGTTCGACAACGCGACCAACGGTCCAGTGAAGTGGGGGCTGAAAATCCTCCTTGATTAGGACCATAGTTCCCTCCTTGATGTTTTCTGGTCTTCTTGCCCATTTAGCGCGCTGTTGAAGGCTTGTAAGGTAGTCGACGCTCCACCGTTTCCAGAACAACTGCATTTGTTGCTGTACCAGTTGCCAACGATCAAGGCGCGATAGATTTTCCGTAATCAAGTCCGGCTCCAAACTTGCAATTACCACATCGCCAATCAGAAAATGGGAAGGAGTTAAAGGGGCAAGGTCAGAAGGATCATTGGAGATAGGAGTAATAGGCCTTGAGTTGACACAGGCTTCAATTTGAACAAGTAACGTATTAAGTTCTTCAAAGGTAAAAATTGCAGCTCCAACACTTCGAAATAAATACCTTTTTACGGTTTTGACTCCTGCCTCCCACAAACCTCCAAAGTGTGGGGCACGAGGTGGAATAAAATGGAATTCAATATTTTCGTCTGCCAATGATGATATTATCGTTGATTGTACATGATCTGTCAAGAATAATCGACGCAATTCCTTAAGTTCGCGATTGGCTCCCACAAAATTAGTTGCGTTGTCACAGTATATGTTGGCACATTTACCTCGTCTCGCCATAAATCGTTTTACAGCAGCAAGAAACGCTTGTGTACTTAAATCTGAGACAAGTTCAATATGAATGGCCTTAGTAGCCATGCAGACGAATAAACAAATGTACGTTTTAATCGGAGAGGATCTTTTGATTCCAGTTTTCTTGATGTTAATAGGTCCGCAGAAGTCTACTCCAGAATTTATGAACGGTCGATAAGGTGGCCGAACTCTATCCGATGGCAGATGTCCCATTTGGGGCTCAGTACTTCTTGGGTTGACCCGAAAACAAGCTACGCAATCGCGTACCACTCGTCGACACAAAATCTTGCCTTTGATCGGCCAATACTTTAATCTCATTGTAGCGAGCAAGGCTTGTGGTCCTGCATGACAAGACTGGATATGAAGTTCTCGAGCTATCAGTAAAGAAAGAGGATCTTCGTAAGGTAGAAGTATGGGGTGTTTGTGCTTCAACTTGGAATGAGCTAATCTTCCGCCCACCCTAATAATTTGTTTCTCGTCTAGGAAGGGGCATATTGAAAATAGGTTACTGCTGTGATTCAGTTGTCGATTTTTGATCAACGCAATCCACTCGTCATGAAAATACTGCTTCTGAACTAGTTTGATAATTCTGTAAAGTCCTTCTTCCGATTCCGTGATAGTCACTCTTCCCAATTTTCGAGCTGTTGAGGGAGATCTCAGATTATGAATGAACCTTAAACATAGCGCAGTGACTCTTTTTAGTTTGGAAAAATTAGAAAATTTAGCAGTTAAGTTCCATGTGTTATCAGTCTGAATTAAAACTGCGTTCTCGGATTTTCTTTCTTCCTGACAATCATTAATATCAGTTTCTTCTTCTGTCCAAGAATCGTCTTCGTTTGATAACCAACTCGGTCCATGAAACCACTCGGGTTTTGACAATAAATCCTTAGGGAAACATCCTCGAGATATCAAATCAGCTGGGTTGTCCTTGCCTCTAATATGGTGCCATTGAGAACTACTAGTTACGTCTTGAATTTTTGCCACACGGTTGGCCACGAAAGTTTTCCAATAGCTTGACTCCTTTCGAATCCAACATAAAGTAACTGTAGAATCTGTCCAAAAATCGGTTCTCGTTATTTTGTACTGATTAAAACTTCCTATAACCTTTTGGTATAGTTCAACAAGCAACAGGGCTCCAGATAATTCAAGTCGAGGAAGTGAAATTTGCTTTATTGGAGCAACTCGACTCTTCGAACAGAGTAAATGACATTGAAAGTGATTGCTATCATCAACGCTTCTCAGATAAAGGCAAGCTCCGTAGGCTGAAACGCTTGCATCACAGAAACCATGAATTTCGAACTCTTTCACGTTCACGATAACAAGTCGAGGTATCTGTAGTTCATCCAAAGCTAGCAATTCGCTCCTGAAACGTTTCCAAAATGAATGAATGTGGCTGGGAAGGGATTCATCCCAATTGAGCTTTGTTTGCCAGATTTCTTGCATAAGTATTTTGGCCTTGACTATTACGGGACCTACCAGTCCGAGTGGATCAAACAGCTGTGCAATTTCTGACAAAATAGTCCTTTTAGTAATAGACTTAGCAGCATCTAACTCCTTTACCTTGAATTTGAAATAATCTTCGTTTGGTTTCCAGAGAAGCCCTAGAGTCGTGATTGATTCACCATCGTTGACCTTAATTACCATATGTGGATCGTCGTCTAAGTTAGATAGGTTGTTTAAAAGCTCTGACGTATTGGAACACCACTTACGCAGATGTAAACCAGCTGAACCTAACATATCAATTAATTCTTGTTGCAATTTTTTTGCTATTTCCAAAGAATTCGACCCTGTCATTAAATCATCCATGTAAAAATCGGATTTGGTTACCCTGGAGGCGAGAGGATACTGCGCCTGAGATAAATCTGCCAGTTCATTTAAGCAACGAACTGCTAAAAAAGGAGAACATGCTAAACCGTAGGTAACTGTAGTCAGACGAAACGTTTGAAACTCCTCAGAAGGATCATCTCTCCATAAAATTCGTTGAAAATCTCTTTGTTCGGGATTTAATAATATTTGGCGATACATTTGTTTGATGTCAGCCGTAATGACGTAACGATAAAGTCGAAAAGAAATAACAATAGAAAATAAATCACGCTGAACTGTAGGGCCTACCATCAAAACTTGGTTTAAGGATTTTCCTGAAGTAGGTGACGACGAACCATCAAACACCACTCTTAATTTGGTGGTCGTTGAATCCTGTTTTAATACTGGGTGATGAGGCAGGTAAAACTTTGATACGCAGTCCTCCTGAGCCTCTTGCTTGACGGGTTCCATGTGTCCCTCTTCAAGGTATTCGTTAAGAAATGAAATATATTGCGTTTTTAGGTTAGGATCCTTGGCAAATCTTCTCTCCAACGATTTAAATCTTCTTTCTGCCGTCTGTTTAGAATCTGTTAAGCACAAGGAAGGATCTCCCCGGAAAGGTAAAGAAACTACAAAGCGTCCTAATGGGGTTCTGTAAGTGTTGTCGTTGAAATGCTGTTCACAGTTTGTTTCTTCCGTAGTTAGACGAGTAGACTCGTTCTGATTGACAGTCTCTATGGTCCAAAATTTTTCCATTATGGTTTCTAAGCTTTTGTTCACATTCAAATGACAGACGGTTCGACTTAATCTGTCAGTAGTTGGTTGAGGGAGGGTACCGGAAACAATCCAACCCAAAATTGTCTTTTGAAAAATTGGCAATTCGGAAGAAATCCTGAATTGTCCGACGCAGAGCAACTCAAAGAAAGTTTGAGCTCCTATCAATAAATCTATGCCACGTGGCACATTAAAACCCTCGTCAGCTAATCCAATATTTTTTGGAATCTGCCATTTTTCGATGGCGAATCCAGTCGTTGGCAGTTTGCCAGTAATTTTATCCAGTATCAAAAACTCTAAATTCATTATAAATGTATTATGACGAGAGCGGAGAGTAGCCTGAGTAGTTTTGCCGATCGTTACAACCCTTTCGCCGACGCCGCTTATGGGTCGCGTCGTTCTAGATTGTTTTAACCCTAAAGCGCGGGCTAAGGAAGTCGTCATCAAATTAGACTGGGATCCAGAATCTAATAGCGCCCTACATGTAAAATAGTTTCCCGTGATGTCCATAACCTCCACCAGAGCTGTAGCAAGAATAACCTCTGATGCACCGTTGAAATTCGACAATGAAGTAGAGATAGCAGAAGAATCCTGGCGATCTTCCGGAGTCTGCTCAAGATGTAACAATGTGTTGTGTTTTTGAGAACACTTCTGACACGAAGAAGTCCACTTGCATTGCAGTGTAACGTGTCCAGAACGAAGACAATTATAGCACCATTTTAAGCGCTGAATGTGTTCCAGTCGAAGACGAGGAGAAAATGAGAGAAATTGCGGACATTGATGAATGTAATGGTTCTGGCTGCACACAGGACACACGAAAGTTGATTGTTTACCACTCGTTTCAAATAAAGTACGTAATGCCTTTTCGGGTTTATTAGAGCTCCCTGCATAGCACGACTCTAATATTCTGCATCGAGTTTCCATAAAGTCTGTCATCTGGGCGAAGGTGGGGAGCTCCGCAGACTTATTCTCCGATTCCCATGCTCTTTTCGTGATAGGATCAAATTTTGACGCGATTAAACAGATTAAAATCGCATCCCAATTTTTAGTTGGTTGATCTAGAGATTGCAAAGCTCTTAAATGTTTGTTTACTGACACAAATAAGCTTCTTAAAGCCGAAACGGATTCCTTTTCAATTTTTGGCTCGTCAAATAGAGCTTGAATATGACGGTTAACGAGTAATTTTTGTTTTCAAATCTAGCTCTTAATAACTCCCAGGCAACCTTATAATTGGCACCGGATAATTCAAGCGAGTCAATCAAACGTAAGGCTTCACCTTTTAAACGAGAGACAAGATAATGTAATTTGTCAATATCGTCCAATGAAGCATTTTTATCGATAACGGAGACGAAAGTATCTCTAAAATGTAACCATTGTTCGTATTGGCCTTCAAAATATGGCAGTTCAAGCAAGGGAAGTTTTACCTTCTTTTGGGTAATTTTTTGAACGGGCGAAGAATGATCTCTGGAAGTTTCGCCTGAAAAATAAGTCTGCTCCAAAGTCAAATAAAGCTCCTTTAAATTGTAATAGCGCGCTTCAAATTGTTCACGCACGTCTTCGTCTTCAGGATCTTCGTCCTTGTTTAATTGTATGATATTAAACTCCTCCATTAAGGCATCCAAAGTTTTAATTCTTTCTGTTATTTTGAATCTTGATTTGTCCGGTATTTCATCAAAGGATGAAGCGTAATTTTCCAGTCTTGCAAGTTTACCGTCAATAACGGTTAACTTCTTTGAAAACATGTCTCTTTTCTTAGGCATTATTAACTATAAAGTTAAGGATCAAGGAATAAGGAATAAATAGAAATGTCTGATTGGCAAAGTGCAACTGAAAGTAAAGAGAAATACGAAAAAAGGGGACTCACTTAACATCTGACGAACGGATGCGGCGTTTTGAGTTTGTTGTTTAGTCGAAAGATCACGTCGGGGTCACCAAAAATGTTTGTTTATTAAGTTCTGGCTATTAAAGGAAACACCTTAAACACAAAAACATAAGTTTGAACACAACTTTATTGATAAAGAAACATTTGACTCGATAAAACTTAAACTGAAAAGACTGTCGATCTGACTCTAAAAAACGTGTATAACCAACAACTGAACTGATAAGAAGCTTCCTTGGCGGCCACCTTGGGTGCGCTGTTCTTGATATAGACGCCCGGTATAAACGCCCTTCTGTATGGAGGGTTTCAAAATTTCTGCAAAGAAGACTGTAAAGAAGTGTAGAAGTTCCAACAGGTACATTGTACTAAGACAATGTAACCATTATTCTGAAAACCTTCGTTCCAATTAAATGTAAATTTTTTTAAATTTATCGCACCTATTATTATACAGGGTGGAAACTTAAATCCCCATGGTTAATTCGAAAATGAATCGAAATAGAGAAAAAAGTTAGATTCTGAATTTTTAGTGTTTGGCAGCGTTGCGTCACTCCCAAATTTTGGAAAAATAAGTCTATTTTGACTGTACATTGACATTATAATCATTTAACTGTACAATCAATCTAGTTAGTTGAGACAAAATTCTTACAAAAAAAAGTGCTCCAATCGAAAAAATGACTTTTGTTAAAGTTGTTCAAAATTGAGCGCAGAATCGATTGAAACGTAAAATCACAGGGTTCCCATTTAAAATAACTAAGTTGGCACCTCTACCCGCCACCTTGTCCAAAAATAGGAGGGGCTTACATTAAACTTTTTTTTCTTTCTAGTACCTACTCAATGCTTTGCCGTCGCTTGTCCACTCTAGGTGGGACACCCAGTATATTTTCCTACATTCCCAGTTGGCTCAATTGAACATTTTAGTAAAGCTCGATTAATTATTTAACATGCCGTTTATGAACCATTTCGTCATTGGCTCAATTTTACAGAAGGTAAAAGAATGGGTCAATTCAATATCGCCCATTATGCAAATAAAACAAATATTTTGAGAACTTTAAAAATTTATCCTATTTATTATATAGAATTTATCCTAGGTATATATATATGAGACATAAGACTGGAAAATTGCTATGGAAAAAGAAAGAGGATGAGACGAAACCAAATAAGCTTTACGATCTCGGCACACATGCGACCCAATTAGTTGGTTATTACAGTAGGGAGCTTTTGAAAGACGTTATTTACGAGGAAAAACGTCAACGTATCTAAAAACGCGATTGTATTTCATTTATTAAATTAGCAAAAAAATGGTATTCGTTTTAAAAATTAAAAGATTTTTTTTTAACGTCGGAAAAAGAAAAAAATGGTTCATTACGTTGTTTGCTTTTGGAATTCGGAGACTTGGACCTCTTTTGTGCAGAAAAAAAACCTTTTTAAATCCTTCAGCCTTCTCAATTTGGGCGCTTGAGTACACATCGGGTGGTCTTTAAACAGAATTTCGCCCTTATAATAACTTCCTGCTTGAAATACGCGCCGTAGGTAATTTATTCTTCCCTTTTATAAATGAACAAAATATGAGTATTAAATAAACATCTGAAAATACGGTACAAAAAAAATTTTGTAACAATGGTTCGAGATTTTAAGCCGCCAGTCCGTGTCTCTCCGCTTATTAAAATCTCAAGATGGTGCCTTTTAATCGCTGGTGTTTTCTACGGAATTTCCAAGCAAAGATATTATACAGAAGATAAGAAAAAACGTCAAGAAATGTACGAAAAAAGGGATCTGCCTGAAATGGACCCTTGTTCTTAATCCCTTTTTTTCGGGGCCTCTCATCATTTTTATTTAATAAAAATTGTTCTAACAAATTATTTTAGGATATTCATTAAAAAAATGCTTTAAAATCTCGGATTCTGTCAATTCTCCTTTCTTTATTGAATTATTCGCAATAATCTAGTGTAAAGCATTTTATAAGATAAAAAATGTCGCGGCTTTAATACCACCCCTAATGGAATTACGAAAGAATTTTTTTTTCCCTCTTTCCCCTTCTGAAAATATCTTTATCCACTCACTTTGATTAAACGCCACAGAAGGAAATAAAATATTTAATTTTTTCCTGTTTTTTTTTTTTTTTTTTTTTTTTTTTTTTTTTTTTTTTTTTTTTTTTTTTTTTTTTTTGTTTTTTATGGATTTTCTAGGAATGGTGAGATATTGATAACGTTCACTTGATCAATATCCATTCTTTGAAAATCCATAAAAAAAACTGGAAAAAGTACTAGTTTGAAGAGCTTCCAAAGATATCTTCCGCTAAGAGAAGGAACGAAGGAGGAAGTAAAACGGAGGAGAAGTTTAGGGAAGGGGAAGTATAAAGGAGGGAAAGTTCAAAGAGGGTGAAGTACAAGGGAGGGGAAATTCCAACGAAAACTTCCGCAAAGAGAAGGAACGGAGGAGGAAGTATAACGGAGGAGAAGTTTAGGGAGGGGGAAGTATAAAGGAGGGAAAGTTCAACGAGGGTGAAGTAAGTGGGAGGGGAAATTCAAGGAGGGGGAAGTACCAAGGAGGGAAAAGTACCAAGGAGGGGGAATAATAATTTCAAGCATTTAGACAAAAGACAAATTTTTTTGTATCAAGTTACAAATAATGAGCCGTCTACCAGAGGGATGTCGCTCTCGCCCCTGGTAAAAGTATAACATTTCTTCCTATTATTTAAAAAAAAAATTAAAAAAATTCATTTTTTTCCTTCTAAAAGTCTTAAAAAATTTAAGGAGAAGTACTTGGTCAAAATTTGGTGGTTCGGCCGCAGTGCAGTTTTTATTACTTCAAACATACATATCTCCGCCATTTTCCTGAAATTCGAAAAAAACTCTCGTCATTTTTAAGGCAACTACAAAGGGAAGATCCTATTAAAATTTGGTGAAAATGGGATGAAAACTGCGGCGGTGACGCCCGAATGAAATTGCGACGGACGGCCGGCACCACAGACAACCGGTCCAGCATAATTTTGACAGTCTGAAAAGGGGTTCAATAAAATATAATTTAATAATACGACAAAAAAATGAAATTTTTAAGGCCTATAGACAATAATTTTCAAGCCTATTTTTTTGTCAGACAAAAAAATTGAAAAATTCGTTAAAAATAATTTATTCATTCCAATATTCTGTGTTCAAAAGGACCTTTTTTTATGTTATCTCCAAAGGTAGTTCTTTCCTCGATCCGTTCAGAACGAGAACTCTATCTCACCAAATATTCAAATGCACTAACCCCCATCGTTATTTACATAAACCCAAAAGTGAAGTATCCTTTCGATTTTTTCATCAAGTTATTTTATACAGTTGTATAGTTAAATTTTTATTTATAACAAAAAAAGGATTTTTAAAATAAACACTTTTTTTATATCGAAGCATATTTCAGGTAGATCTGCCAAGGTGGAGTTCATTAAAGAGGCGCTAAATCGTACAAATGGCGGGAGGGGTCTTACCTTCCTCATTACAGATTAAGATAATAAATAAAAGAGAATTAATGATAAAGCTAAGCCGTGAGGGAATTACTAGAAGATAAAAAAAAGGCCTTAGAAGAGATAAAAAAAATAATCCCGTCCGTATTTTTCAGTATCGAAAATTTATTTTGCATAAACTCTTGTTTTGACTATGTCGAGTATTTAAATATTCATCGTGTCAGGAGGAAAATTTAATATCACACAAATAATGTGACGTCATGAACATTGGCGAGAATACATCAGCCAACCTCTCCGCCCCCCTGTCCGTTCCAGTACCAAACTAAATTTTTTTTTTTTTTAAATTCGCCTCGCTTAATAAACGTAGCCGACATCAAGGCTAGATGAAAGGACGTTTATTAAAAGAAAGAAGGGAAGAAACCTGGTGTTCTTCCTTACATTCTAGTTTATTAAACGAAGACTTTTTTATCCATTTTTTTACTATTGCTTGCTTTGAAAGGAAAAATGTCTGAGCTCAGACAGTTTTAATCACTATTCTTGTTAATTTAGATTTTATTAGATGAATCGAATTATAAAGTTTAATTAATAAAGAAGGGTGTAAAAGTAAGCTGATTTTTTTTTTTTTTTTTTTTTTTTTTCAGTAGGTACCGACAATAGCTTTTAGATTAAACTCATTTGAGAAACCAGGCACGTGTTCCAATTATTGTTTCTCCACCAAATAACAATTGTTGCTACCTCGCGAGTAATTTAACTCATTTATTTGTTCAGCCGCCTCCTGAATACGGTGAATCGCCTACCGTGATCCACGATCTCTTCACGGCCTAGAAAGAAAAAGGTGGGAAAGAAGAAAAAAAAGGGGGTTTCCACAATGGGGTGCTCGCGGGGAAAGTAACATTTTCTAAGAGGCAATTGACGTAGCTATTTATCAGTTGACTGCTCCTTTGTTCAGCCGGCTAGAAAGCGAAGGCGATGGGACTTCGATTTCTCATTGACTCCTCGGTTACATTTATAAAAATCTTACCTTATGATTTGTATCTCCAAAAAAAGCACTTATCTATGATTTCAAGAAGAGAACATCCATTTTTTGAGTGAAAACAAGTTTTCAAATTGTCCTTTTTTGGTTTTTAAATAAACTCGAGAAAACGGTCAGTAATTACAAAGAAAAAAATTGCGAGGAGGTTCATTAAGGACGGACGTGACGGCTGAGCTTTGTCCCTCATAAATCGTTCGGTGAGAAAAGGGAAAAAAATGTTTCTTCCCTTTATACTTCAACCGATTCTTCTGCCGCATTAAAACAAAATAAAAAAAATTATTAAACAATGAGATTTTTCAAACGTCCCTTAAGGAACCCTTTTCGCAAAATTTCCGTGACGTTTTTAGACTAGTAGAAATGATCTGTTCCTTCAAATAAAAGGAATCCTTTCGATTTCCCTTCGTTTTTTCCAGGTAGCTATTGAGGTACCTTAAGGAGCGCAACCTTGGTGTGGCTGATGATAGCACAATCCTTGACTTTCACTTAAAACCTTTTCTTAGGTACGTTCGTAACCACCAAACTCATTTGGAGAAGTGTATACGTGTCGACATAATGCGGTTCGTCATAATGCATTTGACCATAAAATAGCACAATTGCGAGTTACTGTTCACCGTAAAAAAATCTGCAACTCAACATGAAGAAAATAGTCGAAAAAGTTCACCATAATGCATTTGAACATAATCCATCTCACCATAAAGAAGATATTTAACACTTGTTGTTTCGACATAAAATTTGTTGTTTCAACATATCGCAGTTAAACATAATGGAAACTTTATTTTAAAGAACTAGAGGTACCTTTAAGAGCCCTGAAGCGGGAGATGATAGCACAATCCTTGACTTTCACTTAAAACCTTTTCTTAGGTATGTTCGTAACCAACTAACTCCTTCCAAGGAGTGTGTACGTGTCGACATAATGCGGTTCGACATAATGCATAAGAGAGCAAGCCTACTTTCGCCGTTTAAAGCGAGATTATGGCGAAACGACAAGAACCTTAAAACTTAACAGTTCACCATAATGCATTTCAACATAAAGCATCTCACTATAAACTAGGAAACGCAAGCAGGCGGCCAATGGGATCATCTCGTTTTATGACACAAGAGGGTTGAATATTCTTTATGGGGAAACGACAAGTTCTTTAAAATGAAAGTTTCCTTTATGGTCAACGACAAATTTTATGCCCAAACGGCAAGTGTAAATCTCATCTTTATGGTGAGATGTATTAAGCATGTTCAAATGCATTATGGTGAACGTTTTGGACTATTTTCTTTATGTTGTTTATGGTGTTTTATGGGGAACTCGTGATTTCTGCTATTTTATGGTGTCAAATGCATTATGGCGAACCGCATTATGTCGACACGTGTACACTTCTCGAAATGAGTGTGGTGGTTACGGACATACCTTACAAGGATTGTGCTATCATTAGCCGTACCAGGGCTCCTTAAGGTTTTTTTAGATTGAAAAGAGTTTTCTTAAAATTCTGTTAAAAAATTTCATTTAAATTGTCTTTTAAAATAAACATTATTAAAAATTTTCTCTAATTGAAATTTCCCAAGAATTCTGTATTATTTTGTGTTCTCAATAACACAACTTATTCATTTTAATGATGAAAATAATAATTTGAAATTATCTTTTAACGTAAAAATATTGGCACAGACAAAATACAAATCGAACATATTTCAACACCCTTCAAAGATAGTTCCCTGGAACAAAATTTTTAGATTGAGTCGAATCCAGTATGAAAATGCAACAAAAGAAAAAAAGAAAAGTTAGTTTGATCTCAGAAGGGTCAAAAGTTAGATAAATCCTCACCTTCTGTTTGTCTTCCACCAACACACAAGACCTCCCTCGACGAATTTACATGATTCAGAAACCCCCTTCTCGACTATAAATCTTTTCGGCGATAAAAGCTCAGGGGCTCGGAGAGGAAAATTAAACAAAGTAAACACCAAGGCTCTTAATTAGTCATGGATTAAGTCCCTAGAGGAAACGTTAAAAAAATTTTTTCCCCCATGAAACGAAAGTTTTACATGAAAAATTTCGTCTTTTTGATTTCCATCTTCGTGCTTGAAACTTTCAAGGCGGCCAATATTTCTTTAAATGTGTTAAACTAGGTTAAAAAAGGGGCTTTCATGTAAGAATGTGTCATGGTTTTTTTCCCCCAACCCCGAAGTTATTGCATTTTCTTTTCGCGCACGAAAAAGGTCTTAACAAAATAAACGTCAAAAAGTTTTTTAAAAAATCCATTTTAATCAAATTAAAGAAGAATAAATTTGTTTTAAAGGGAAAAGCTCTTCATGAAAATAAACCGCCTATGTCTTCTCAGATTTCGCTTATACTTGATGTCTCTGAAAGAAAACAAATAACGTTTTTAATTTTTATAAAAGCTTCTCTTAAGCCTTTTGTGAATAGAAATGCTTTAGATGTTTATTCAAACCTTGAGTGCTTAATATCTATAGAAAGCGAAAAAATATTACAATGATTTAAAGAAAATTAAAAATTATAACGCTTAGATTTGATGAAAAGAGAAACGAAAAATATTTTAGTTCGTTGATATTCATGGTTGGATAAATTCAGTTTTGGATCTGGCCGTTATTGGTTTTTTTTGAAAAGGAGCCCTTGTATAGAAGGTCTATCAATCAAAGGACAATAGACTCAGCAATTAGTGCCATCGGCGTTCCATTTTTTTAGAGCAGGCTCTACGTCATTGACGGCAACCGGTAACACTTTCATAATTGAAATTTCGTGTTGTATCAAAAAATTATTCATTTCATTTTTCTGAGTCCCTCCGTGTCTTTTTCCGCGTTCTAAACCCGTTTATGCCTCTTTGAGATGAGTCGTTGCCTTTTCGTTTTCCTTCACAATTAGGACAGAAGGCTCCTCGGGTTACGCCTCCGAATTAACATTTTAACTCTGCTTTCGGAAGCAGGAGAGCACTCCCAAGAAACTTCGCCTCGATTTAATTGCGGGAGGAAGCGTGGTCGATTCTACGGATTGCTAAATTAGCATTTCCTTCCTTTGTTACCTTCTTTTCCTAACATCTATTTTCGAACTAAATAAATTTAAATAATTGATTTGTTTTATAAACTGATTTTAATACCAATTAAAAAAAAATAATTAAACCTTTTTTTTTTTACATTCTCAATTTTCTAGAATAGAATATTTTCTGAGCTTTTTAAAAATGGAAACAAAATTTTTAAAAATTCATGGAGTTGGATGCTTGCTGAATAACAAGGGCAGATCTTTTCTTCACACGATTACATAGTAAACCAAAGAAAAAGGGATCGTAAAGAGCTCTCCTTATTCTTTATTAACTTGGTTTCCGATTCGTCACGCTTACTTGACCTCTACCCCTTAAAGTCCAGAAAAGGTTAGAGTACAATAAAACCATTCCTGCATACTCGGTCGATTTCAAGATTCCATTCATTCTGTTTAATAAAAAAATTTTTTGACTTTGGCTCTTTTGTTGTTCCTTTGTTAGTAAAAATGTTCAAAATCAATATGTTTTATTTTAGATGTGTAAAATTAGATTTCACATCTTTCCAAGAGAAACATTTTATTTGAAAAGACGTAAGGCGTTCTTCAAAGGACGAAAACTTGGACGTAAATTGCCTTATATCATCCATGGGGTTAAAGATTTTCAATCCATTAGGTATCAATCAGAAACTTTTTTGTGTTTGTCTAACCATTGAACTGAAAGACTTATAAAAAAATAATTTTTATTGGTTCGCCAATGCCAAATTTTTAATTTTATTACCAAATTAGGTAAACTAGGAAGAGAGACCGTGCAACATAATGCATTTCACGCAGGAGCAGTTGAACATAAAAAATCTGCAGTTCACCATAATGCATTTCGGCATAATGCAATTGAACATAAAGCTCTCAACAATTTTAATGCATTTCAATATAATGCCTTTTGCCATAAACGACTTTTTCAATAAATGCAAGTCGACATAAAAAAAAGTACAAGTCATCATAATGCTTCTCACCATAAAATCCTCTCTTTAAACTTGTTGTTTCGCCATAAAACTGTTTCTGTCGTTTGGGCATAATAAATCTCACCAAACAGGGGGACAGTGAAAGAGTAAGCCTACTTTCGCCGTTTAAAACGCGATTATGGCGAAACGACAAAAACCTTAAAACTTGACAGTTTATCATAATTCAATTCGACAAAAAAGCATCTCACAATGAACTAGGAAAAGAAAAAGAACAGGCAGCCAATCACCTCATTTCATGACACAAGGGGGTTAACATTTTTTCCTCTCGCGATGATGTACGAATCGCATTATGTTGAACTGCCATCTATAAGGGTGGTTGTCGTTTCACCATAATAGCGTTTTAAACGGCGAAAATCGGCTTGCTCTTTCGCTCTAGTTTTGGGTGAGATGTATTATGCTCTAACGACAGAAACAGTTTTTTTGGCGAAATGAAAAGTCCTTTAAAATGAAAGTTTTCTTTATGTTCAACTGCGTTATGTTAAAACGACAAGTTTTAAATCTCTTCTTTATGGTGAGATGTATATGTTGCATTATGGTGAACGTTTTGGACTATTTTCTTTATGTTGAGTTGCAGATTTGTATGGTGAACGGTAACTCGCGATTTCTGCTATTTTATGGTCAAATGCATTATGGCGAACCGCAGTATGTCGACACCTATACACTCGCCATTTCGCCAGTGCCAAATTTTTAATTTTATTATCAAATTGGGTATACTAGGAAGAGGAAAAGACTAGAAAAGTTAGGCCCCCGTGGGATTCGAACGTAGAACCTGTAGGTTTCGAGCCCTCTACTAACTGAGCTACGGAAGCCTGTTGATCCGTTTCCTTGATCCCACATGTTTTTCATACTACTTACTTGCTTTTATTTCGGCTTCCATAGCTCAGTTAGTAGAGTGTTGAGCTAGAAACCAAAATCTTGTACTGGGGGCTTAACTTAATTTTTTTCTTCTCTTTCTTCTCCTTGTTTGATCGATTTGAAGTTAAAACAAAAGATACTTGTTTAACTAAATTATTTGATACCTCATTAAGGCCATCGCAACATTCTCATTTACCGAAGCAGCTCAAATAACGATATCGAATCCTCAATATTGTCCAATACACCATTAGATTTATGTTATTAAAAAGTTTTAATTATATAACAAAAAAGTAATTTCCTTTTAAAATTTCCACTTGAAATTAAACGGAGAAAATGTATTTTGCATTTTAATCGGATCGCTTATTAAGAAGGGAATTTCCCTGGTAGGCTCTGATCAGATTATTACCTTAACGATTCTCTTATATTTTTAATTTTACATGGAAAAATAGGATTTTTACCTAAATTATTTTTATCACATTTTTTCAAGTGTACTTCAGTTTTTGATCATTATGTTTTTAAGAGGAAGGTTTTAAATAATTTTTTTTTCTTCTCTCCCACACTCTCAAGTTATGATAAACCACCAGTTTTTCCACAAAAACGTTGAATTGAGAAAGAGCTTTAGAAGTTTATGTAAAACTTTCAATAGAAGGAGCACCCAGAGTTCATAATGATCCCCACAGAACTTGTGAAAAGGAGCCTCTCGAATTCCTATATTCTTTACTTTTCCCCAAGTCTCTTTTCAATAATAATTAGACCGAATACAAACCGTTCATTGAAGGCGGTTTTCTCTTTTCATAGGTACAAACGTAGTAACTGTTAAATTGTTTTTTTATATGTAAACTGATAAAAGATGGATGTCTGGTTTTTCTTTGAAGAATTTACATGGCGTTAAAATTTAGTAAAAGGAGAATGGAAGGGCTGATAAAATATTAGCGAAGAGGTTTCCACCGGATTTCATTACCAGAGATCCTAGCATCCAATCTCACAGTAACAAACCCTAGGGCAATTCCTATACATACACATTTCTCTTGGGCATCCCTTAACATTTATCACGATCAAAAATAACTTGAATCTCCTCCGTCGCTCAGTCATATGAGATAAAAACCATCAAATTGCATCAAAATCGTGTTTGTTTAAAAAGTTAGAAGGGGAAAAAAACAATATTTGAGACAGAAAAAAAAAGGGAAGAGTTTTTAGTAAATTCCTTTTTAGCATTTTCTCAAACTAAGCAAGATTACTAAAAGTTTTTTCCCTCCTTCTGTCACACGCGGGGGGGTCCCATTAAAACTTGTATCTTTAAAACTCATACACTTCCCCTCTTCGGAATTTCGTACTTCCTCTTCTATTTATTTCCGAGATTTAATTTAACTACTTCTACTCCATTGGAAATTAAATTAATTGTTAGCAAAAGTTTTAAAGTATTTCATTTTATTTTAATTATTTACCCTAAAGTCACTGATTGTAAGAGAATAGTAACTAGGACGAAATTAATGAATATTTATTTGAAATATTAGAGAATTCTGAAAGGCCAATTTACTGAAAAGCCACCAAGTTGAGAACATGCAGTGCGATAATGAATAATTAATATTCAATTTCATTTTACTAATTTCCATGCTACCTGCCCAAATTTAAAATTTTAAAATGATAAATATTCTGACTCATATAATAGCTTTGTTCCAACCGCAGTTTGAAACTCCAGGAGCATGCGCAGAAGGATTTGCACGTCCGTCAAATCTGAAGACATCTTACGTCAAATTAGGAGTCTGTGATAAATTACAGAGAATATGCAGTTTTAAAATTATTTTCGGTCATCAACAGGAATAAAAAAAAAATTAGTACTATGCATACCTAAAGGGTTTTTAATTTCTTTTATATTTCTATTAATTTTAAATTTTTAAAGAGTTATTTTGTAACTCCATTTGCACCAGTTAATTGCATTTGTGCGTTAGCGTGTTGTAATTAAAATATTCAACCCGCTGACATGTTCCCATGAAAAATCTAAGCCTTGATGAATTTTAGATTTTTCTGGATTAATAAATTTTTTTGGTGGATGCTTTCGTGTTATTGGCATTTTTAAAGTTTATTTAGCGATTAATCGAATCATATTACAAAAGGCGGTATTAAAATACATAATAACGTTTCACGTTTTACTCTTAAAGCCTAAAACAAATAAAGTCATCCCCGACACAAACAAAAGCGAAAATGAAACACAAACTCCATCCGAGAAACTTTTCTGAGTAAATAACCGGGTACCTAAATCGATTTTTTTCTTTTTTTATGTTTGCCTCTGATGTGGCCTGTGTGTGAAGTTAAAGAAAAAGATTGTTGGAATGAGACGAAGTTTGTTCAAACCTTGTACTTTTCCACTTTCACCTCTTCTTGATTGGGACGTTAACCACATTAAACTATATTTTGCCCTTTTGTTGTTTTTATGCTTGAGTAGACAGTTTCAGCCAGTTTTTACGTCCTTTCTACCTGTGTGAGGCTCATTTTCGACGGGTTACGCGTTTAGGTTGACTGTCTTTTGGTTAGGTACTTTAGGTTAAGATCATTATGCTAATGTGGGACATAAGGCTCTAGTGAGAAAAATGGGAACTACGCTCTAAGCGTGGCGGAAGCCATTTCAAATGCTCCGTGGCTGGAAGGTCCCGTCTCGGACTTTCACCATGGAGACCGGAGTTCGATCCTTGGTTAGGTAGAAGGATTTTTGTTTGAAAGTGAAAATTCCAAATAAATTTTCTTCTAAAAAATCCGTGGATAAATTAGAAATGCCACTCCTCTGGAGTTCTAGAAAGGGCGCCATGGCAATACGGCGAGAGCTCCCGCATGGGTCTCTCCCCCCCCCCCCCCCTCTTGTGACAGCACAATAAAGCAGCAGCTAAAACAAGAAACTCATTTCTAGGCGAGTTAGGTTTGAGTTTTAGTCCCTACTCGTACGAAGTAAACCCCAATTATCAAATAATAAATAATATAAGGCAGTCGACAAATTATTGCTAAAAAATGAAACTTTGGGTAAAAATTAAAACAAAAAGGAAGAAAATTTTGACGTAAATAGCATGACCTGAGGATGAAACAGAAAGGTGGAATAATTAAAAAAGCAGTATGTGGATGGATGGAGAAAAATGCGAAGCTCATTTGGTAGGTTATGTATGTTTTGGGAGGGGGAAAAAAGGGATAAAAATGTTAAAAGGGAAATATAATGAAATGATGGATGTACATGACATGCCATGTCACATATAGAACCAAATTTTGTCTTTAAAAAATGAAACGGTGTTTTTTCGTACTAAAAAAAAAAGTTTTCTCAAATGTGAGAATTTTATTCTTTGTTTGGAAGGTATTCAATTGTGTTCAATATTGAGATTGTGGTTGAGCGTTTCTTTTATTCTTTTTTTTCTAGATTTCATTTGAATTCTGAATACGAAAATATCGAGCACTATTTTTCTTTTTAGAAACAAAAGGATATGTTGGGGAGAGAGAGAGAAAAAAAAAAATTAAAATCCGCAATCGGGTTGGGGTTTAATGAATAATAAAATCGGGTTACCGCCGAATGAAGTGACAGAATGGCTCTCAACCCCTTTCCTCACCGCACCTCCATCGACTAATTTCTGATATTAAACCATTCGGTGGATGCGGTTTGTGTCAGGTGCGACGACTTGGGATATATGGGGACACCGCACGGATCGCCCTCCCGCCCCACTCCGTTATTACCCCGCTTGTGAATTGGTGAAAAACATCCAGGGCTTTACAGTTTCCATTTTCCGTTTTATACCTTCCACCTCCGGTCGTACAAAAAAGGGCGAAACCTGTTACTCCGATATGCACCATTTATCCACATTACAACGAAATCATTATTAAAATTTTAGATGCAATTTGATCACCCTGGGGTATTAAACCCGAATTTGAAAACAAAACAAAGTTATATTTTATTTAAAAAAATGTTTTAGCCCCAAGCCACATATTATCGCTGTATAACCACTTTAAAATTTCATATAGAAGTTTTATGAGGTGGCAGGATTTTTTTTCCATAACTTTGAACTGCCACGTACAGGATAGTAATTTAAAACACTTGCAAATGGCGATATTAACTACGGAAAATCAACATTTTTTGTTAGTCATATCCATTTTATGCAATTGAATCGTGCATTGAATGTATAAATAAACCTATCAAAATAAATTTTAAATAAAATCTCCCTTCTAATTGAATTCGTTTTAAATGTCGAATTTTATAAATATAAATTGGTAGCCAGTGGAATCTAATTTAGAATACAAAATTAACTTTAAAAACGTTGGTGAAAATAAAAATAGTCTGAATCAAAGGATAATGAGAAAGCTGACAAGTTAGCTAAATGTCACACACTGCATTCTTTAGGACATGGAAAAAATTAATGTAAAAAAAATGATTATTTTTTGCTCCAAAAATTCGTAAAAAATATAAGTAGTAATTGGTGAAAATTTGGTGAAAATCGGACCAACGGTTCGGCCGCAGCGAATTTTTTAAGATTTCAAACAGACGTATCTCCGCCATTTTTTCAAAATTCAAAAATCGCCCTCGTCACATTTTTCTTCACCTGCTAAAGAAAATTTGGTGAAAATCAGTTGAAAACTGTGTCCGTAAAGTGTTCTGGAAAAATGCTACGGACGGCCGGCACCACAGACAAAGTTGAGATCGGTAAAGATTAATATTCGATTTCGGGGTCTGGAAGACCCTTCCCCAAAAACCCGACGTGGAGAGTATCACAGTAACTATAAGGAAGTCAAAAATTTTAGGAAAAGAACAATTTTTGGGCGATACAAAAAGACCTTTGGAGGCTAATTGGACGGCACTCCCAAATACCTAATCTTCAAAAAGACAGCATTTATGATTGGAAGGAAAAATAGATTAGAATAGGCTTACCAAGATATAACCCATTTCTCTTTGTAATTTTTAGCGAATTTTTTTATTACTTAATTTATTTCTCAACTTTAGGGCCGGCACTTATCTTCTACAGAGGTGAAAGAGACTTAAAAAAAGTTTGCATTCAAAAGGAGGCGAATGAGTTATAAAACTCTTACTCATTCAAGAAATGACAAAAAAAAAGGCCCATCCAGAGCCCTCTTTAATTTATATCCGCCAACCTTTTTTATTACGAATATTACGGCGAAGAAAAAAAAAACTGGGGAGAAAAAATGAAGAAGAAGTGCATACAAAAATTTTTATTATGATAAAAAGAGATAAAGGTGACTAATGAAAGTTTCCGAGATCTTTTCCGGGGCGGTATTAAAACTTCAAAAACTCAAGATGGTCGGCGATACTGGTAAATGAAGATAAATTGTCTCATGTGATATTCACATTCGGGCTTAAATTGTCTAAATCTCCGTTTCCTTTCTCTCAGAATCACAAAAGAAATGTTTTAGTCAACGCTAGAGATAATAACAAATAATTTTTCTTACTACTGAAGAATTTTTAAAAGGAAAGGAAAAAAAAAATTTGAAAAAGACAATCATTCTTTCATTTAGAGTCATTTGAAGTATATATTTAATTAATTTTAAGAATTCTAAAATTTTCTGATGTTTCATTTGAAACATTCTAATTAAACTGATTCTTCGAATCTTCATGTTTTCCTCTTTTTCAAAATTGTTATCTAAGAAGAAAGAACTTTTTATGAATGATGGGTAAGATTGTAAGGAGTTGTCTTCGTGTGAAAGCTGCTAAAGTTATTTTACCTCAAGAACAGGGTGCTCCTTTAGAAAATACAACAATGGCTCAAACTCTTTTCCGACGTCTACCACCCACGGCCCATTTAACCGCGAAATTAGTTTCTCCAGAAGGTAATTATATGCCGGTATTAGAGTGAGGAGGGCTTTTTTTTCAGTTTCTTTTATCGACTCTCAATAATGGATTTCGTCAGCTTTTCATATTCAAGAATTGGAAATCCTTCTTTTACCCTCAGGCCTAAAGTATGGACGTAAAAGGACAACGAAGAACCATTTCCATTAGCGGAATTGACTACTTTTAATTTTGCCCCTTTTTTTTACCCCCTTTTTTTAACCCATCGAACCCATCAATGAACTAAGTATTTGGAACGTTTTCAAAGAACCCTCTTAAACTTGGCACTTAAGCTTGTAATCCTAAAAACCCTCTTTGGTTTATTTCTATCAAATACTTATCAAATTAACTCAATATAGTTTAGTTGAAAAAAAAATTTTATTTATTAAAACTGTTCAAATTTTAGTTATTTATGAGCAAAGACGTACCCCATTTTTGTTCCGGCAGAATTAAGCAAAAAAAATAATTTCTCACTGCAAGATTGTTATATGGAAGAAAAAGAAAGAAAAAAGTTTGCGTATCGAATGAAAGATGAATGAAGGACGAAAAAGTCGACTTTGCTTGTTTACTTCCCATATTTGATACGCGTTCAGAACGTGAGGAATATCAAACGTTTCGGGTTGGAAACGACATTGGAAAAGGGGCTGCGCGGGATAGTCGAACGGAGGATGGATTGCGGGAAAGGGCGCCTGAAGGGACGGGGGGAGTTTTGTGTACTTTGAACCGTGTTCCCGGATGTCGCCAAATATCAAAGAGTTACAGTTGTGTAGTCAAATAAGATCCCCATTTCATGATTATATTTCTTCGAAAGGATATTACGCAAACAGGAATTTTTTCTAAGCAGCATTATTAAGAATTAAAATAATTATAGAAAATTTTTTAGCTTATTCGGCCTGGTTATAGTCGTACAAACAAAAATGTGTAGTTGGCAAAGCGGTCTTTGTGGATACAAGGCTCTTTAGTGCTTAGCTAGACAGAAATCCTGCTTAATGTGCTTCTCTTCCTTTTCCACATACGGACGATAACCAACGAAAGGTTTGCTGTAAAACAATTATTTCTTCAATCTCCAAATTCTGCCAAGTACAAAATTAATTATTGTAAAACATAATTTTTTACCCGAAGTCAATCTATTATTTCAGTTGGGAAACAGTGATTAAGATTCCGAACAACTAAACTTTCTCATTCGGATTCGGCAAGGTTTCCATTTGTTTCGGGGGACGCTTATTAAGTGGATTATGGTCGGGTTACTCTGGGACATCTCGATAAATCAAGAATTTAAGAAAAAAAAATTTAATATCAAATTTAAAAACTAAAGATTGAAGAAATTTGTCCTTATTAGTCAAAATGAAATCAGGCTTAAACAGGAACGGGGCTAGAATGTTGAGCCCTGTTTCATTTATTTTCATTTGTGCCCCGGGGTAGGATTTGTTTGGCACATTGCACTTTTTTTCTCCGGTTTTAAAATAGTTCATAAGTCCAGGATTTAATTAAAAATTAACCAAACTAAAATTTGTTGCTGTAGCCGGCGGTGACTTCATTGCTCGGGGTGAATCTTGAGCGTTTGCAAAAGTTTAATTCAAGACTGTCGGACAGTACTTTCCCTGCACTAAATAATACTGAGGATACGTGCCAGGGGCTTTATTAAAAACACTACGTGCTCTGCAGACTGGATAATTAGCCTTGAGCACGTCCGCTGAGGTTTATTAGTATTACTTGAACCCTTTCCTTTTCTTTTCAGGCTTATAATTTCAATGAGATTAAATACCTTATGCCAATTAGGTTGAGAGTACTCGTCTGGGGCTAAACTTAGAAAAATTTTTTTTTTAACTTCTTAAAAGAAAATGGGGTCTTAAAGACTAAATAGGTTTCCAAACTCAACCAATTAGTGACATCCATATTGGAGAATATCGAACAAGGCGCTCGATATTTTAACTTTTTCAAAGGTTATTGTAATACCCTCCATGGCAGTTTTTTTAAGTGACAAGAAAAAGAAGATTTGATGAGAATCTGAAGAAAGTACTCTGGGGAAAACTGGCGACAAATGTCCACCAAGACTTTGAATCTACTTTGTCGGTCGAAAAACCACCTTTTGACGTTGTTACTATAACTCTCCAAAATATAAAATTAGCATATTCTTTGCGATTTTGTACATAAAATTAGTGTTGTCGAAAATTTGTATATTTTCTTCCTTTAAACGGCTACTGCCAGGTCTTCTTTAACTGCTTTATATTCTAACCGTGTTTCCAAGCTTTAATTTAACTAAATAAAATCCTTGATTAATTTTAATTAAACCTGCATCAATAAGTTGATTTACAAATTTAAAAAAGAACCTGGATATCTTGGCTTTCATAGCTCGGTTAGTTAAGTTAGGGATAGTAGGCCGTAGGTTCGTAGGTTCGAATCCCACTGGATGCTTGAATTTTTGCTGCTATTTTTCGTAGTTACGTAAGTTCGAATCCCACTGGAAGCTTGAATTTTTCTTCTATTTTCCATAGGTTCGTAGGTTCGAATCCCACTGGAAACTTGAATTTTTTCTTCTATTTCCCTTAGGTTCGTAGGTTCGAATCCCACTGGAAGCTTGAATTTTTTCTTCTATTTTCCTTAGGTTCGTAGGTTCGAATCCCACTAGAAGCTTGAATATTTTCTTGTATTGTCCTTAGGTTCGTAGGTTCGAATCCCACTAGAAGCTTGAATATTTTCTTCTATTTTCCTTAGGTTCGTAGGTTCGAATCCCACTAGAAGCTTGAATATTTTCTTGTATTTTCCTTAGGTTCGTAGGTTCGAATCCCACTGGATGCTTGAATTTTCTCTTCTATTTTCCTTAGGTGCTAATCCCACTAGAAGCTTGAATATTTTCTTCTATTTTCCTTAGGTTCGTAGGTTCGAATCCCACTAGAAGCTTGAATATTTTCTTCTATTTTCCATAGGTTCGTAGGTTCGAATCCCACTGGAAGGTTGAATTTTTTCTTCTATTTCCCTTAGGTTCGTAGGTTCGAATCCCACTGGATGCTTGAATTTTCTCTTCTATTTTCCTTAGGTTCGTAGGTTCGAATCCCACTGGATGCTTGAATTTTCACTTCTATTTTCCTTAGGTTCGTAGGTTCGAATCCCACTAGAAGCTTGAATATTTTTTTCTATTTTCCTTAGGTTCGTAGGTTCGAATCCCACTAGAAGCTTGAATATTTTCTTCTATTTTCCTTAGGTTCGTAGGTTCGAATCCCACTGGATGCTTAAATTTTCTCTTCTATTTTCCTTAGGTTCGTAGGTTCGAATCCCACTGGATGCTTGAATTTTCTCTTCTATTTTCCTTTGGTTCGTAGGTTCGAATCCCACTGGATGCTTGAATTTTCACTTCTATTTTCCTTAGGTTCGTAGGTTCGAATCCCACTGGGTGCTTGAATTTTTTCTTGTATTTTCCTTAGGTCCATAGGTTCGAATCTCACTTGAAGCTTGAATTTTTCGTTTTTCGTTTAACTAAAAAAAAATTCTATTTAGGTAAAGGTTTCAATTTTAATCTATATTTCGGCTATCGCCTGGAAGGAATAACGAATAACGTTGCGATGTCGCATCTGAATCAACCCAGGAGCCTTTTTCTCTATTGAACTGTGGAAACAAATCACGTCCATTTGTCCCCACCGCTTTTCCTCTTCTCAGTCCTTTCAAGCGGATTTTTTTTTTCTTCCCCACTGAGGATGAAAACAAATTAAAGAACCTAGAAACCTTCAGTTTCTGTTCTCAATACAGACATCAAAGGGAAGCTTGAAATATTTCACCTACCTTTTTTTAAACTTGCTTCTTTTTATCGTGTTTATTTAGTAATTTAGGTTTTTTAACTAATTTTTTTTCTTTTGTTTCAGGATACGGTAAGGAAATATTTCACTCTTCCATTAGCCATATAGTAAGTTATTCTTCAAACTATCGGTTTTTATTTCATTTTTAAACACCTTTGAAATTTTGTAAGCCTAACTGAAAATTTACAAAGACAGGGCGTGAGCGAGGAATAGTTTCAAAGTAGGATTTCTTAGAGAAGCTAATTTTCTTTGAAAATTTCCATTGAAATAGTTTTCAAGTTTAGAAGCGTGCAATTCTAGCTTTATGGTGTAACAAGTTACGCCAAGTTTAAATTGAAAACAGCTGGTCGTTTAAAAACTACATCACGCTCTAATTATGACCTATATATTAAAGGAGGATTTTAAGTGTTAAGAGAAAAGTTATTGATTTAGAGTTTATTTTTATATGAAGGTGAACAGTCACGATTTTAATATTAAAGGAAGTTAAAACAGGCTGTGGCTTTGATAAAAGGTGTAAGTAGTTGAGAAGGGGAGAAAAGGGGATTTCGGGTCCTTCCTTGAGAAAAGCGAGTGGGCTCAATTGTTTCCTAAAACAAGAAAGTTGCCCTTTAAGAGGGGTCCCATTTAAGTTTTCTTTCCTTTAAATATTACCTTCTATTTTTGGAGGAACCAGTCCCCCTCAGAGAATTAGTCCGGAAAACTTTTTCAACGGGAAAAGAAAAAAATTGAAAGTATTCAACTTATTCAAAGTTCTCTGGGTATCGGATAGTAAAATTCTTTATAAACTGCTTTCAAATTGAAGGTTCACTTAGGATCAAACCGAAATTCGCCTCATTTTCTAACTGCCGCATCTCCCTTAGTATTTGACGAATTTCACATTTATAGCCAACGTCGAAATAGGTAGACAGTTTCCTGTAAGATCCGAAAAGCGCAAAATTTTAAATACAACGAAAGAAGGTGATCCCTTAAGAGTTGCTTTTACCTCCTAATACTTTTGCGATTTTTCTATGAACTTTTGTTCCAATTTTTCAAGAAAACTGTTGGTTTTTGAAATTTTTAACTTCCTTAAAGGAGTTATTGTGATACCCTCCACGTCGGGTTTTTGGGGAAGGGTCTTCCAGACCCCGGAGGGTCATTCGAATATTAATCATTACCGATCTCAACTTTGTCTGTGGTGCCGGCCGTCCGTAGCATTTTTCCAGAACACTTTACGGCCACAGTTTTCATCCGATTTTCACCAAATTCTCACACAAATTTCTTTAGCCGGTGAAGAAGAATGTAACGAGGGCGATTTTTGAATTTCGAAAAAATCGCGGAGATATGTCTGTTTGAAATTTTAAAAAATTCGCTGCGGCCGAACGGTTGGTCCGATTTTTACCAAATTTTCACCAATTACTCCTCATATTTTTTAAGAATGTTTGGTGTAAAAAATTGCCACTTTTTAATTATTAATTTTTTTAGTAGGGAGAAATTTCGTATTTCTACCCTTTACGAGAGGCACATCCCTAGGCCAAAGAGCCCATTATTTCTATCTTGACACTTGGAAATATTTTCGAAAAAAAAGCGCAAATTTAAAAAAGAAAACCTAAAAAAATTTTCAAAAAAAAAACAACTCCCCTTTCAGTTATACTTCCCCTGTTATACTTCCCCCTCAGTTATACTTTCCCCTCCGTTTTTCTTTACCTACCTTATACTTCCCCCTCTGGTATACTTCCCCTACCTTATACATCCCCCTCCTATATTTTCCTTCTCTTTAAGGAAGTTTTCGTTGGAAGCTCTTCAAACTAGTACTTTTCTTTTCGAAGTGGGCTTCGGATTAATTTATTTACTTTACTACAAAAGATTTTTTTCCAAAAATTTTTAAAAACCAACAGTTCTGTCGCAAAATAGGTATAACAATAACTTTTCATAGAAAAGTTTGAAAGGTAGAGGTATTTCCAATGGAATGGAAAACGTGTCCTTAACAAATATCGGGAAAAAGAGGCTTGATTGCGTAGCACATCGAAGTGGATCAGAAAGGCGATTCGAGTTAAAAGTGTCTTTTCGAGTGTAAACGTGGTTCCAGGAAGAGAATTTTTCTTCAGTATAAATAATCATTTTTCTGGGATTTAGATTTTTCAAGGGTTTTCGAGGAAATGACTAACACATTTGTCAACCGATTTCGTCGTATATTATAAAAAAAAGGAATAAATACAACATGAAGGTAATCCGGATTCAGTTTTTTATGAAATTTTTCTTTGATTTTCGAAAATTGATATAAGTTTTTTGTCACATAATACCTAATTATTATTCTTTTGGCTCTTCCCGTTAATTAGCTTTACGAGTTACTACCTTTTTTCCTCCTTTTTTTTTCAAACAAAAAAATAAATAAAACGGAAGTGTAATTTGGCTAGGCTTTTACTTGAAAAGAGCCTTGATGTGTCAGACCAATTAAACCCTCAAAAGCTGGTTTTGCTTCAAAGCCGTTGAATTGTTTGAAAGAAAGAGAAGAGATTGAGAGAGTGGAGAAAGAGAGGGAGTGAGGATAATTTTTAAAAAATTTTTCACAATACAAAACAAGTCGGATGAATAGAAGATCGTAATTAGGATTTTTTAGACCGTACAAAAATATTTTTTGAACAAAAAAATTTACATTGCCAGCACTCCCCAATTATTTGAAAAATATGCTAACCCAATAAATTCCTGTCGCCTCTATTCAAATGAATGAAATTAACGAGACTTTCCACTTGGTCCCTTTAATAGTTGATAGTTAAACCCAAAACATTCTCGCCCACAGGACCGTTCGAAACTTGTAAACCCCAATCTCATGGGAATTATGAAAACAGATTACCTACTTTTAACATTATTAAAACTACGTTAGATAACTTGATTGCTCTTGAATATAATACATCCGCGGAATTCCTGTTTAGTCATTCAAATCTTATTGATTACTTGATTTAGTATCTAGTTTATTTTCCTAATTTTTACTGTTTCATATTTAAAATTTGAAAATCTCGAAAAACCGATAAAATTTTGGTCCGAGTGCTGAATAAATGAATAATGAGTTTAATGCACGCTTCGTGTTTATTTGAATACCTCATTAGGGGATAAAACGTGCCGTTGACTGTTTTTTTTTTCACCATTATCTTTTTGTGAAGAAAAACTTTTTTTCACATTAACAGATTTTAATTTTAGAAAAAATGTTTTACTTGATTTTTAAAGGTCCGCTTTACCGCTTAATACGCGCTTAAGTTTTCAAAAAAATTTAGGTTTTTTTTTTCAATTTTTGTGCAATTTAGGAGAAACAATCGAAGCTCAGGGAGGCTAAAAACTGGAATATTATCAAGATTTTAAATTTGCTCCCATTTTACTAAAAATTGACTGTGTTTAGGAAAAAACTTTTTAAGCTTTTAACTATATTAAACACTCGAAAATATAAGTACAAACTCATTTTATCGAATTTTCTTATTTTAAAAATTGAAGATTTTTCTGATTTTATTGATTTTTATTAGTTTCGTAAAAAATTCTATTGTATTTAATTAAATGAATGTATCCTAAGGCCAAATCAAAGAGAAATTTATTAAGAAAACCTACAGTTTTATCGCAAAATTGGAGAAATCTTCTAAGAAAAACGCCGCTGTATTAACGGCCCCTTAATTTATTGATTGTGTTATAAAATCGGATTTTTTCTTTTGTTTTCGCATTCGAGACTCAAAGGAAAATAAGGCTTTAATTAATTTTTATAAAGATAAACTTCCCTTCCTCCTCTCTTATATGCTAGCAGATACTGGAATTAGAACAAGCGTAGAATGTTAATGATTATGCGTTTTGTTTATCGTCGAAAGGGTGGGTAGCGAAATTTGATTCAAGGGGTTGATAGCGTTCGTTCCATTCTGCTCACACAAACTCCCTTTCCTCCCCATCCTCTGATTTATAACACAAAAGATTAACAACGTTTTATCTATTGCTTTTCTTTTCAAAAACGTTACTTTCGAAACACCTTTCCTCACGTTTTTCAACTTTTTACTACTTTTTCCACCTGAAAGGTATATTAGCAAAATAAAGTAAACAAAATGGATCGGGGTGAAAAACGGAGGGAAACGAATCAAGGAGTAAGTGAAAAAACGACCGCGTTGAAATATAAAGTAACAAACGTGCGTTCGGAAAATGGGGGCCTTTTCCTATTGTCAATCGAAGTACTCCTTAGGGGATTTTTCGAGTCAGAATCCACGGTGAAGGGAAACAATCCGGCCTCCGATTATAGATGAACGGGGATCGGTTTCATTGGAGAGTCTCAAAGGAATTCTCTATTTACCGAACGGTAACTATCTTAATGCATAAATTCTCTCAGGTATAGTTTCCCAAGTAATTTCACACGGAATAATAAATCGTTGAAGAACGCTTATTTGTTTGCGTGTTAGGTCTTCTTTTGTAAGTTGACTGGTTTTTCAAAGAAGGAATGTCGTGCGGATTCTATTAAAGAATAAGTAGAAGTTGCCTCCAGAAAAATGTAAAATAATCTACCGAATATTGCTATTATAAGCGCTACAAGGGCCTCTCTTATTTCAATAGCCTTATAAGAGAAAAAAATCGGACAGACAGTTCTACCGCCATAGAATTTTTAAAATTTCAGAATTTTTCCATTTTCTTCTCAACAAACCAAGCTTTTTCATTTTCAACACATACAAAGGGAAGATCCTATTCAAATTTAGTAAAAATCGGATTAAAATTGCGGGAAAAAAATCGAAAGAACATCGTTCAACATGACGTATTTTACCTTAAAGCAGTTGAAAATAAAATAATGACCCTGCGGTAGCAGGGACTAAAAGGTAGATTTCTTTTCATGATTAAAATTAAAATGTATAAACACAAAATATATAATGTTATAAATAATATATGTTATAAAAATGATGATATAAGAAAAATTGCGCCACTGAGCCCCTAGAAAAACATCTGATAATTTTATTAAATTATGTTATAAAAATGATGATATAAGAAAAATTGCGCCACTGAGCCCCTAGAAAACATCTGATAATTTTATTAATAAAATATTTAATAATTTCCCGGTATAAATTCAAATTTTTTTTAAAGTTTAGCTTGTTCAATATTTTGCGCCTGGCTCGTCCAAACCTGCTTTAATTAATTTTTTACACGCCCTCGCAGAGGTCTTAAAGTTTTTTTTTGCAAAAGGACTAAGATTTCAATAGAAAATGCCAATTTTGTCTTTTAAGCCCTAAGTAAAGTAGGTGAATCGCTGGTCCGATTTCAGCCATTAACGAACTCGTCCGAGCTATTGAGATAAAAGCTCTAAATACCGGATATCGTCACCCTCACATTAAAATTGCTCCAGTTATCGTGCTAATATATATATATATATATATAAACTTTTCAACTGAGGATGGTTTTGGGGTCCAGGAGGTATGAAACGAAAAACGTATAGAAAATTTTTTGAATCTGCGACTACTTGGTACATTACAATAGGTAGATTTTTGAAGAAAAGAAATCTACCTAAAAATCTGCATTTCGAGATAAAAAATCTATTGTTCACAATAATGCGTATCGGCATAATACAATTGAACAAAAAGCTCTCAAAAGTTCAAAAATTTTGAGCATAATGCATTGTGAATTATATGTTTGGGCATAATACGTCTCACCATAAACAAGGGACAGCAAAAGAGCAAGCCTACTTTGGCCTAGTTTATAGTGAGATGCTTATGTTGAATTGCATTAAGGTGAACTGCCAAGTTTTAAGGTTTTTTTCGTTCCGCCATAATCGCGTTTTAAATGGCGAATATAGGGTCGCTATCCCTAGTTTACGGTGGGATGTATTATGCCCAAACAACAGAAACAGCTTTATGGCGAAACGACAAGTTCTTTATAAAAATGAAAGTTTCCTTTATGTTCAACTGCGTTATGTTGAAACGACAAATTTTATGTCAGTGTTAAATCTCTTCTTTATGGTGGGATGTATTATGTTCAAATACATTATGGTGAACGTTTTCGACTTTTTTCTTTTTGTTGAGTTGCAGATTTTTTATCGTGAAAGGTAACTCGCGATTTCTGCTATTTTATGGTAAAATGCATTACGGCGAACCGCATTATGTCGACACGTATACACTCGGCAAAACCGATAAACCTGAACTTTAGACAGACAAATCTTTGGCATTAATTCGAATTTTAAAAAAAGCTCTTGTCAATTTTTAAGTTGCTATAAAAGGAAAAAATCTGTAAATATTTGGTAAAATCGGATGAAAACTGCGGCCGCTGGAATTTGCGACGGACGGCCGGCACCACAGACAACCTCATGATCGGCAAACTGATCCTTTTTCCTCTACTGGTTCTGGAAGACCCCTTTGCAGACACCGTACCTCGGAGGGTATCACAGTATCTTCTTCGAAAAAGTTAATAATTGTCATTTTACATTGTGTAATTACTCAAATTAAATAGAATGAGACTCTGATTCTCCAATTTATGCCTTAAAAGCCATAAAAGTGTCTCACTTTTATCCGTAAAAAAATTGTTTAAAAAAAACTCAAACAAAAGCCCCTTTTCTGTTGAAATCATCAAAAATTTGTGTCCTCCCGCCCAAGCCGGTAAAAAGCTTTTCAGTATTGAAGGAGGGGACAAAAAGGGAAATGACAAAACATCTTGCCTTCTTTAAATAATAATGTGACCAAATAAATCATACTTTCTAGATATGAAAAGCTGGATTATTATTTCCGATGCGGAGTGGGCTTCCCTCCTTAAAAGCAGTTCAGGAATCTTTATTTCGAAACCTAACAGGATCACTTTTCCATTTGGCTTACACCGCAATGGGGCTTTTATTTTCAACTCAGAAAACACGTTCTTTCTATACCAGAATTCGGCAATTTGTTTATATACTTTTTTTTGTCAAATTTATAACTTTTCCTTGATTAAAATTTTATTCAATTAAAACGAACAATAGTTTCGACTCCGTCTTGAGATAGGACTGAAAGCGGAGAAATTACGGAAGTATTACATCCACTTGGGAGAGGGGTTTCTCTTGGTCCGTCGAGGGTTCTTCGCCTCGAGTGGGGTTGAAATGGTTGAAGGGAGAGGCAGAGGGAAGTAATTCTCAATGATATAATTAAGACTCTGCTCTAATCAACGTCGGCTATTGTCAGTGATGTGACACCGGGAGTATTTTGTAGCTTTACGAAATAGAAAGCTAAGGGTTATTCAAGACTCTCTTTTCATTCCCTTCTATTCATCTGGAATTTTCCTTTTTTGAAATATGTTCTGTAATTGCCTCACGGGAAAAATGAGATTAAAAATAAATATAAAACGCATTCTTCAAATGAAAATTTTTTTAAATTTAAGTCTGATATCAATGCTCAATATTCCGTATTGTGAGATTCTTTTGTGTTTCATACAAAAGGAATTTTTGATTTTTATTTCTGAAGAGTCAGACATTTTCAACTAGAGCCTAAAAAATTTATAAAAAAATTTCAACAAGCACAATCGTTAGACATCCTAAATGAACTTTTCCTTCATCCTAACCCGGTTTATTATAGTTCAAAAGGGAGCTAAACCAATAAACTGTATAGCAAACTCATGTCACTGATAATCAAATTAATAGGGAAAATATCAAACTGTTACTACTTCAATTAAGTATGATGGCTTTATAATTGGAGACTAATTATTGATAATGGAACTGTCATAAATATTATTTGAAATTTTAAAATTAAACATTGAGATCTTTAAAAAAGTAGAGTTCCATTTGAAAAATCTCTTTCCCCACACATTCATTAACGGTTTGTAGGAAATCCAGAAAGACTTTTATTAGAATTTTATGCGTTTATTGCCCATTAACGTCGAGAATACTTTTTTTTCTCAAAAGATAAATTGTCTCATATCTTTTAATTTTGTAATGAATGCGTTTTTCCTGTTCAATTTTTTTTATTCCAAGAAAAGTAATAGTTTTGACTTTTTTACGTTTTTTAAATGGATTTTATAGGAATGGTGAGATATTGATGATTCACTTGATCATTATTGTTATAGTTATTGGATACCCTCCACGTCGGGTCAAATCGAATAGAGCGATTTTTGAATATCGAAAAATTGTCGGAAACTGCACTGCGGCCGAACCGTCTCGTTGGTCCGATTTTCACCATCGCCAAATACTCCTGATATTGTTTACGAATATTTGGTGAAGTAAAAGATAACTTTTTTTTTTTAGTAGAGAGGAAAAACACTTCCACCCTTTGCGAGAGAGGCATCCCTTGAGCAGAAAGCCCACTATTTCTACCTTGAAACTTATACAAATTTTGGAAAAATTGAAGAACTAACTTAAAATTTTTTTTCTAAATGCTGGAAATTATTCTTCCCCTCCTTTGTACTTCCCCCTCATTATACTTCCCCTCCTTTATACTTACCCTCCCTAAAGTCTCCTCCGTTATACTTCCCCCTCCTATATTGTTCCTTCCCTTTAAATAAGTTTTCGTTAGAAGCTCTTCAAACTAGTATTTTTTATCGGCAACATGTTTTGGACACTATCCCATCTTCAGGCTTCATAATTCGTTTTTAATAAATAAAGACTTAGGTATAAATAAAATTATTCCTAGAAAGTCCATAAAAAACGGAAAAAAGTAAATAAGCACACTAGGATTAAAGAAGCCAAAAAAATCGTTTTGACCATCGATTTTTTTTTTAGGCTTGAAAGTTTAAGAGATCTGGAGAGAAAATTGTTTTATGCAAAAATTTCGTTTATGAAAAAGGGGGGGCTGGAAAGTCGAGTGAACTCCAGGGGCGCGTTAAATATTGTATGAGTGCGCTCAGGTGTCTCCGGCAATTTGTCGGCCTTCATGTCCGCTTCCAACAAGTTCCTCCAAATATGAAAACTTAAAGTGCACGACTTTAGTCGATAGAAGCGAAAAATAATTAAACGTGATCGCCTTTGTGTAAAAATTGATTTTTTTTTTTTCATCTCTGATATAAAATACATGGAGGGATGGCGTATGAACGGTAAATTGAGATCGTGCCCTATCGAGTAAAGGTGACTCACGCCCTTTTTGCAACTAACATGCAGTACCGAGCAAAAACACGTCTCCCTTGTATGTGCACCTTTGATCACTTACGGTATAAAGAACTCACTTTATTAAAATCCATTCATTCTATCCTTTGAACTTCAAAATGATACTTTATAAATAATTACATTTATAATTACATGGGGATTAGGGGATGTCACATCGCTCCCTCTGGAGATGAGTCAACAAGAAAACGGCCATCGCACCTAGTGAGTTGAAATTAGTTTCGTCCAAGTCATAAATGGTCTTCAAGTCTGCAGTAAACTTGTTAGTCTAAAGAACGAATTAAGTTATTAAGTCGTAAGAACTATTTAAGTTTTATCCCTAACTTCATTAAGAAGGTAAATTTTATTTCCCTGGTCAAAATTGGATTACAAGTCTTTTTTTCATTCTAAAAAAAAAGTGTAAAAAAATTTACGAGTTAGTCACTTCTCTAACATCTACAAACTTATTTAAAAAAATTTAAATTGCTCTTTTTGTTAGGGGAAGAAGATCATTTATGCAATAAAACGTTAAGAATTGAGGAGCTGGTCTCGTATTTTGAAGGACGGTAATAAAATAAAGTTTTTCCAGTGGAAAGTTGGGTAGAAGAGATGATGTCAATGCCGCCTCGGAAATAAAATTTCGAGGACTGATCAAACTCTCCAATTTCAAGTTGAAACTCGCTCAAGTATGCACCTTCTTCCTCCCTTACGAAAACTATTTAATTCTTGATTGCTTCCGTCCTAATGAAAATAAATGGGTCATCAATCTTCGTCGACAGTGGCAAAACTTCGACTTTGTACTAGGGAGATTGCTTTTCGAAATTATCTTTTCCGGCGATAAGGAAGAAAAAAAACGGGTTTCTAAAATTTTCTACGTTTTAAGGGAAACTCATAAAAGTAAAATCAGCACTTGAATATAGAAAGATGTTCGTATGTTTTTACGAGGGTCCCTTTGAGGGCATCTAATATAATTTGCATAACTCGACTAAATTGGTGAGATCTAGGTGCCGGCCCCAATAGGCTTAAATCCTCGCTTCTGGGGGTCCCTCTCCGGATTACAATATGCAAAACTCCGGATTATGAACATTCTTCGAGGGATGAAAGAGACTTACCAGGTAATTGGTTCCGCGGGAAACGGCGGGCGGGCGCTCCTAGGATATTTTCTCTTCCATAGTGAAATCAGGGCGACCAAATTGAATTGACTTTTCGCCTAAGCCAGGAGTAAAATGACGCAAAATTTCTAGGCTCACAAAAATGAATTTTTAAAAGACTATTGAAGTTGATAAAATGTTGAAAATGAATTTTCCAAATCATTAGCGTTTTTTTCTTTTGAATTATCATTTTCAAAAATTCAATTTCCTAAAATCCCCGTAGAAGCCATATTTGGATTACAGCCATACTTTGGGCTCGGGTATAATAAGCGTTGAAAAGTTAAGC